>PVHP010034039.1:0-19290 GCA_004024765.1 Zapus hudsonius
GGGGCGCAAGCGCGGCTCTCGCTCCGCCCCGCCCGCCTCGGCGGATTGGTAGGGTCGAGTCACGTGGCCGAGCCTCGCCTCTTCCTCGAGGCCGGGGGCCGGTCGGCCGCCTAGTTTCCGGTTCTGTAGGTCCACGATGACGGAGCCGGGCGCCTCTCCCGAGGACCCCTGGATCAAGGCAAGCCCCGTGGGCGCGCATGCCGGCGAGGGGAGGGCGGGACGGGCTTCCCAGCCATCCCCGGAGTCTCCCCCGCTGTCCGGGCCCCGGGGCTGCAGAAAAGACAGCTCTCACACCTGTGCCAAGGTGGGGAGACAACCGAGGCGTGCGCGTGCGGGCTGCAGGGGCGCGGGCCGCGGGGGTGGCGCAGGGCTCCGGGGATCCCGCGGGGGGCTCGGTGAGCTTGGCTTCCGGGAAGCGTGCGGCTGCCCCTGCATGCGCCCTTCCCTGGAGGCCGAGGCTCAGGCTTGTGCTTGGCACTGCAGGTGGAGTATGTCTACAGTGACAACAGCCTGGACCCTGGTGAGTGCCACGGCAGTCTGGCGGGCTTCAGGTCTGGGAGACACTCTGGTTACACTCCCTTCGGCCACACCCGAACACAGTCCACTGTCCCTGGGCCGAGGTCCTGGCGTCAGAATGAGGGAGGAGCTGGCGGCCAGCCAGGAAGCGATCAAGGGTGACACCTGGTTCCTCCAGAGTGGGAAAGATAGAAATGGTGACAGCTGCTCACACATCACACCAGACGCCCCTTTGTGTGTGAACACTGGGGGCGGGAGCATGGCGTAGCAGGAAGTGGGTGGCTCGCTTTGGGGTTGGAGGGGAGGTCAGCATTTGAGGAAGCCATGAGCCATAGGTCTCTGGAGGGTCCAGCAATGCTCCCCACCCCATGGTGATGGAGGCCTCTTTTTTCCAGGGCTTTTTGTAGACAGCAGTCACAAAGGAAGTGTAGTGTCCAGAGCTAATAGCATCGGCTCCACAAGTGCCTCTTCTGTCCCCAACACAGGTAGGCAGCAACACCCCCCCCTTGCCGTCACCTTAGTGTCTTTCGAGATAGGGACACTCCGCCATCCAACACTAGTCTCACTATCTCTCACCTCATCCAGGACACTAGGCTCAGTCCATCTGCTGTCTCTGGGAACCAGGTTCTTCTAGCTAGGGAAACTGGGCTAGCAGGCCCCCTCTGAGCCCCAAGGTGACCTCTCTGTCCCCCACCTCTGCGTGTAGATGATGAGGACAGTGATTACCACCAGGAGGAGTCCTACAAAGACCGGAGGCGACGAGCGCACACTCAGGCTGAGCAGAAGAGGAGGGATGCCATCAAGGTGACGAGAGGGTCCTGCACACTTGGAGATGGGCTGGACCTGAGCCCCGAACTCCTCCCTTCCAACACTTCATGAACTATTATCAAGAAAGTTTTGTGCCAGCTTAACTCCTCAGCTAAGGAACCGATTTCCTCTGCTCTCTTCATAGAGAGGCTACGATGACCTGCAGACCATTGTTCCCACCTGCCAGCAGCAGGATTTCTCCATTGGCTCCCAAAAGCTCAGCAAGGCCATCGTTCTGCAGAAGAGTATGCTAAGGATGGGGGGAGGGGAGCAACACACCATGCCCACTCCTGGCCTTGTCCCAGGTGGGGTGGCAGCCATAATGTGAAAGATGGTTTTTTTTTTTTTTTTGGGGGGGGTGACAAAATGAGCTTTGTCTTTCTGGTTGAGATTTCCTTGGTATCTCCCCCAGCCATCGACTACATCCAGTTTTTGCACAAGGAGAAGAAGAAGCAAGAGGAAGAGGTATCCACGCTGCGCAAAGATGTCACAGCTCTAAAGATAATGAAAGTGTAAGTGGGGTGCTGAGGCCAACTTCAGTGCTTGCCTTTCTTAAAATGCATGCAGATAATACTCCTACTAGCCACTGTGAGGAAGGACTCTGTAATCCTACAATCCCTTACACACAGCATTCAAGAAATAAATGCCTGTCAGGCTAATGAAGGGAAGGTTGACATACACCCTAAAGCTCTCTGGGAACCCAACCATGCTTCCCAGGTTGGTGGGACTGCTGTCACACCTCTGTCCTGCTTGCATGCTTTTAGGAACTATGAGCAGATTGTGAAGGCACACCAGGACAACCTCCATGAGGGGGAGGACCAAGTCTCTGATGAGGTCAAGTTCAACGTATTTCAAGGCATCATGGACTCACTGTTCCAGTCCTTTAATGCGTCCATCTCTGTGGCCAGCTTCCAGGAGCTATCAGCCTGTGTCTTCAGCTGGATTGAGGAGCACTGCAAGCCACAGGTACGGAGTAGCAACGGTCAGGGTTTGGGATTCCCCCGTTACCCATAGCCATTATTCAGAAAAGCAAGGAGGTAGATGCCTAGGGTGTCTACAGTGTTCTGTATTCCATTTCTCACTTCTTGACCACCTAGTCCAGGAGGCAGTAAGTCTCTTCTGGCAACTGTGATGTGAGCACTTGGTGCCAGATCCACTCTCAGTGCCTCAGTAGCCACTCAGCTGTCCTATATTGAAGTGCCGTCACTAGTAGTTACTAGAAGTTACTGGAAACATGAGACTGCAGAGTCTAGGACCCTACCCACCATGGTTGTCCCAGGAGCTTTTCACTGTTGCACTGTCTTCTGCTTTTGAGGCTTGGCTGCTTTTTCTCAGGCTTGAACCTATGTCCGAGAGTCCTCTTTGCTTCATTATGAAACATTTCTCTTGCGCAACACTGAGGAAATGTTGCAATGAACTCTCATACCCACCACCAAAATTATACCAATATTTTTGTATTTTATCACATGTTCATAGCTCCCATCTTATTTCAGGGACATTTCAAAGTAAAAATTAAGCTCTAGACACCACTAGGACACTCCACCAGCCCCTCAGGGGATGATTCTTTTGATTTTTCTGAGGTAGTTTGGGCCAAGAACTCATTTTATAGTCCCTGGCCAGCCTCAAACTCACAGTGATCCTGTCTCCCAAGTGCTGTGATTATAGGCATGCGCCACCACGCCTTCTGAAGCACACCTAAGTCTAGGCAGGCATCTAAAAGGCTGTTGCCTAAACGCTGTCTTTCCCAGACCCTACGAGAGATTGTGATTGGTGTCCTGCATCAGTTGAAAAACCAGCTCTACTGATGGCTCTGGAGACCTGCAGAGCCAGCAGCCAACAAGGACTTGGAATGGCTGGGCCCAGTTGGACTGCCACTCCTCACACCGGTCAGCTGGTTTCTGCTTGGTGTTTGGTTTCCCAGACCCCCATCATTTTCAGTGGAGTTGGGATGTTTGTTTTGTGAAAGCTTCTGATTAATTTATTATGTTGAACCTGCCCAGTGGTCCCCTCCCAGTGGAAGTCTTCAGCACAGAAGTCTGATCTGGGCACCTCAACGAGCTCTTGGATTCTCAGACCTTTCTCTAAGCCTCAGAATTCTGCTCATGATTTATGTATATTTGGAAACTGTTTGCGTGTTTTGGTCTCTTGGGCAACATGTGGCCCGAGCTTGAACATGTTGGCAGTAGTTAAGTGGAAAAAAGAAATAGTCCCATGGCCACAGAATGGATGAAAGGCTACCTTGTGCCTATTTTTTAATTTTTCTAAACATGAACAATGCAATTTTGCTACAGTTAAAGTTTTGGAAAATTAACAGGGCTTTAAAACCGCCCCAGACTTTCTGTCCAGTACACCAGGGTCTCTGCCATCTCCCAATGTTGCCTGCTTCAGGGGACTTGGGGGTTAGAGAAAAAAAGGGCACAGAAGATACTCCAACTCTCCTGCGGTGAGTTCTTGGGCTCTTCAATGTTGGTATATAGTAGCTTTTCTCTACCTATCCTCAGGTTTGATATCTGGGAGGTTTAACTATTCAGAGGAAATTTAAGTATTTTTATATCAAATTATATTACAATAAATATTGCCAAATACTTTCCTTTAGGATTGTTCTAAGTCTTTGTGTTTAAGCTAAATTTATCATAGTATGGACAACAAAATGGACATGACCATCCCTTCTGGCCACCAGCCCTGAATCCCTCTACCAGTATTTGGCTTAAACTTCTCTCCCCATTGGGATGGTCAAAGGTGGAGAGCAGCAGGAACAAAAGCTAACTTAGACAAGGATGCACTTTCGTCCCCAGTTCCCACCAAGGACCCCTCAGGGGTCTGGGAGTGTAACGTTATGATCTTCATCTGTCTCTATCCCAACTTCCTCCTGTGGGGCAGGGAGAGAAGTGAATGAGCAATCTTCACGCAGAGACCCCAGGGGAGCAAGGGAAAAGAGTACCACTTACAAAGAACTGCTTCTTGCTCTTGGGGTATCCTTCAAGGATTGCATCACACAGTTCTGTTGTCTGACAGACAAAGGCACTGTTTCAGATGGCCAGTAGCCGTACTGGGTCATGATATTGGGCAGAAATCGATCATTTCCAAAGGCACTTCAGCTTCCCTTGGAGCTCCCACCCACCCACTCACCATCCTCTTCCGCTTCCTCCACTCCTTACAGTATTTCTGCCTCTCACTGTACACCTACAAGAAGGAAACTGGTTCCTCTCAGTCTCTCAGGACCACAGCAGTCAATGGGGGTCAACCCTCATACCCACTCCAAACTGGCCCAGGTACCTCCAGCCTTCCAACCTCCCTCCCAGCTCGCCTTCTCTTTCTCTTCTGGAGTGACGTGGTTGGTGGCTGCTTTGATGTTCTTCAGTCTCTCTGTGTAGCAGGCACATTCCTTCCTTAACTCTTGGATCTCCTTCTGCATCTCAGGAGTGGTCAGGGCACTGGTTAACTCCTTCAGCTCTGAAACCACATCCCCCGGGTTTACTTGCTATACCTGCAGAAAGGACTTTACCTTTGCCAGGGGTGAGAGACAGACTTCAGTCTTACTCTGGGATCTATCCAGAACAGGACCGCACACTTTGGAAATGCTCAAGAAAATAAGGCTTATAGAATAATTAGTTTATATTTCCTCCATCCACAAGCTACGAGTGTGTGAAGCTGAGCAGATATGCATGTCTTGCCCACTTGTACATAAAAGGCATTAGTAGTTCTGCACAACTTTCAGTGGAAGATCTGAGTCTCCTGGCAAAGGGATCTTAGCTGCAACAAGATGCTCAAGTCAAGAAACCATTCAGTTACCAATTCTCCACCTCCAGACAAAACATGGTTGGTCCCACGGGCACCTTGCAGGGACCCAAGCCTTACCAATCTCCATGTGGCGGCAGCTCTGCTGTAAACTCTGCACTTTAGCAGTGAGAGCCACAATTTTGGCATCCAGGCTGTGGAGGTCAGCATCACTCACTGTGTCAAACTGGTCCTGCCAGTCAAAAGGAGAAATCCAAAAGCATTAAGGTGAGGGGCAAGGGTGGGGATGCACATCATTGAGGGCAGGGCATTCAAATACACTCAAGAACTGGGTGGAGGGCTTGGAAAAGTGCTGTTGAGAAGTTATGCTGAGCGTGGTGATGTAGGCCTGAGGCAGTAGGATTGAAAGTACAAAGGCACCCTGGACACTCGAAAAGGGCTAGGGCCGTAGCGCAATGGCAGAGCACTTGTGCTCATGCTGAAGTTACAAAGGACCGATGGGTAGTTTGGACTGTATACTTAGAACAGGACCCACCAGGGCTGGCGTGATGGCTCAGCTGTTCAGGCATTTGCCTGAGTCTGACAACCCAAGTTCAATTCCCCAGCACCCATGTAAAGCTAGATGCACTGAGTGGCGCACACACCTGGAGTTTATTTACAGTGGCTGGAGGCCCTAGCGGGCTCTCTCTCTCTCTCCCTCTCTCTGCTTGCAAATAAATAGAACAGGACCCACCTAAGGGCCCATTAGACAAATTCTGCATGTTTTGAAAAATTAAGCTGTGTTCATTTACCTGGTCTATGGCTGCTTATTGTTTTTACAGGTAAGGTCTTGCTTTAGCCCAGGCTGACCCTAGAGGAACTTCAGTTTAGAAAGGTACACAAAATGTGTAAAAACAGGTACACTGCTGGGCATGGTGGCGCACACCTTTGATCTCAGGAGGCAGAGGTGATGCAGGATGGTTGTGAGTTCAAGGCCACTCTGAGACTACATAGTGAATTCCAGGTCAGCCTGGGCTACAATACGACCCTACCTCGAAAAAAAAAAAAAGAAAGAAAATGTCAGTTGGATGTGGAGAAGGTGGGATAGAGCCTTCTGTTTTGACCATATCGGTTCATTTGGCAGAGGTTAGAACTTAGAAGAGTTTCCCAGCAGAAATGGGTCTTGGTCACGTCAAGACCTTCTGTCTGGCATCCATCGTATTTCAAGTCTGGAGACTTGACGTGGGCGTTGAGTACACACCTCGATCTGGGGGTGTTTCAGGCCCTTCTGATGGTCTAAGCTGATGCTGGGAGTTCGGCGCTCGGGTGGCTGTCCTCACCTGATCGGCAAAGTAGACCTTCTGCTTGCCGTAGGTCTTCTCTCGGATCCTGCCCTGCTGGGCCAGCTGCTCCAGCGCCTTCACCACCGCCTGGCAGGGGAGGGCGGCGGGTCAGGGCGGCCCGGGGCTGCGGGGTGGCCCGGGGACGGGGAACGGTCCTCACCGCCTTGCCCAGCCCGTGTTCCCGCTGCAGGTTGCCGAACACGTCCTGGGCGCTGTAGGGCCGGTTCTGCTCCTGCAGGTACCTCAGGAGGATCCCGGGGGCTGCGGGAGGGGCGCGGCACGGCGGGAGGGTCACGCTCTCGCCGCCTCGCGTCCCCGTCCCCCCCCCCCCCCCCCCCCCCCCCCCCCCCCCCCCCCCCCCCCCCCCCCCCCCCCGTCCCAGGCCCCCGACCCCGAGACCCCGGCCCCGTTACCTCCCGCCGCCGCTTCCGCGCGGCTCTTGCTCATGACTTTCCCGCCGCCAAACTCGGACAGCCGGAAGTGCTGGTTACTCCAGGCGACGCCTCCTTCCGGTGACGGAGGGGAAGGCCTCAAACGGTGATTGGCTGAAGGAGTTCTGGACGCCTTGGCCCTTCCCGGACGCCGTAGCCCACCCCGGGGCGGGAGCGAGGGGCGTCTGTAGACGGAGCCAGATCCAGTCCCAGCTAGAGCTGGGCCCGACGGTGGGAACGGAAAGTTCACGGTTCCGCTCCCGGCCGGGGGAGGGATTAGCTCAGGGCGGCGGGCTGGTTACCCCGTGCTGCTCCGCCGTCGGTTCGGTCAGCGGTAAGACGGAGCCTCGCCCGAGGCGCTCCACCCTTCCTAGTCCGCTAGGGTCCTCGGGCAGGGGGCGCTGCGCACCCGCGGCGTCGGTAAACCCTGGAGAAGCCGTTAGCCCAGGCGTTCTCTCACAGCACCTGGCAGGTGCTTTCATTCCTGACCACAGCGGCCGGCCGGAAGTAACTGTTTCTAGTTTCTCAGGTCTCAAGTCCTTCCGGCCGAGTCCAGAGGAAGGGTAAGGTGCTTTTAAAAATCCTTCTAGCTAAACCTTATTAGCCCTTGTTCGGAATGTGTGCTTGTCTCCAAACGTTTTGGACCAATGTGAAGACTCAGAAATGAGCCCTGCATGGCACATGACTTTGGCCAGCACTCGGGAGGCAAAGGTAGGAGGATCGCTGTGAGCTCGAGGTCACCCTGAGACTACATAGTGAAATCCAGGTCAGCCTGGGCTAGAGTGAGAAACCCTACCTCAAAACAAAAACAAGAATTAGTATTGATGGGCTGGAGAGATGGCTCAGTGCTTAAGGCGCTTGCTTGCCTGCAAAGCCTAATGATCCTATTTTGATTCCCCAGTACCCACTGCCAGATACAGGTGGCACATGTATCTGAAGTTCGTATGCAGTAGCTGAAGGCTCTGATGTGCCAATTCTCTCATCTCTCTGCTTGCAAATAAGTAAAAATAAAAAAATAAGAGCTGGAGAGGTGGCTCAGGGGTTAAGGTGCTTGTCTACAAAGCCTAAGGACCTGAGTTCGGTTCCCTAGTACCCACATAAAGACAGATGCACTAAGTGATGCATACATCTGGAGTTCCTTTGGAGTGGAAGGAGGTTCCTGGTGCTTCTACTCACACACTTTCTCGCTTTCTCAAAGAAATAATTTTTTTGTTTTTCGAGGTAGGGTCTCGCTCTAGTCCAGGCTGACCTGGAATTCACTATGTAGTCTCAGGGTGGCCTTGAATTTACGGCAATCCTCCTATTACCTCTGCCTCCCAAGGATTTACTCCCAAGTATTAAAGGTGTGTGCCACCACGCCCGCTTCTCAAAGAAATAATTTTTTAAAAAATAGAAATTATGGAACAAATACCAGTCAGGAGTGCCATTTACATTCAGGTTTTGGCTCTAGGAGGCTAAGTGACCTCCTAAGGTGGTGGGAAAAAATAGGTTAGACAGATGGTTCCCCAATACCTGGGCTTCCTTTTCTGAGGCTTTCAGCTCCTCAAATTAGAAGTTCCTCAATTAGCTAGAGAGGACAGCAGTCAATACCAGTCTCTCGAAGATTGTTCTCAGACAAGGTTTATTCCCCAGTGCCCGCCCACCCTCAATTCACAGTGGAGGATTCAGGAGATCCGGAGCAGGAGCCCACAGGTACAAAGAAGACCTTCCAGATGTTGCTCTCCTTCCCTTTCCCTCTTGCCAGCTCCCAAGGCGTGAAGCTACACACACTCAAGCAAACACACAAAACCCCACTCTTCTTCCACACCTGTTTTTCCACATCAGAGCTCACCTGCAAGATAGCTGGCTGTGAGGAAAGAGATGTCATCCAAAGTCTGTTTGACTGTGGGGAGATGCCATTATCCCTAACCTTCACACTCCATAATTATAAAACAAGCACCTTGCCCTTCCTCTTCTGTTAACTAGTTTCACTCCCTGGCCTCTGTACCTTATCCATCAAACGTGTTCGTATACCCCCCAACCTTTAGTACATGAAAATGGGCTCTGTCCAGCATTCCCTCACCCAAGTATGGGAGTCCTGGGGGAGTGGTCCCTGAGGATCAGCAAAAGGTTAATGCAAGAGAGAAAGAGCATAGAATTTGGCTTCAGCTCTGACTTGAGAAGCAGGAGGCTGGCATGGGTTTGAACCAATGATCATTTTGGAGTTTTTTGTTTCACATGATTTGATTAGGGGGCCAAAGAACCACACCCCAGAAAAGTGTCTACCGATCATGACACATTCTTGCTAAATGGGCTTATCCTTAAAGAGCTGAAATTAACAGCAGTATGGAAAGAAGAGCTGGTGGCTCCTAGGATGAATGCCACAGAGCTATTTGTAAAGTGCTACTTTGCCATCCCCCTTGGGATTATTGCATTTCCAAAGGAGGAGAAGGAATGGAACATAAAAGCAGGTCTGGTATTGCTTTGCTCACTTAGGCAGATGGTGAAATGGAGCCATGGGTTAACAGCACCAAAGACCACACAACTCCAGAAGATTCTGTGAGTCCTCAAGCTAAGCAATCACCCTTCCAGCTGACCCCTATAGCCCATGTGATGTAGTAGAGGCCCCACCCTACATCAAGTTCACATTTCTTAATCTTCACCATTTTGGAGCTCTAGGGGTCAGCATCAAGAACTGAGGATGGGTTATGACAGGGAGAAAGAAACCTGCTCTGCAGAACCCAAAGGACAAACCCGCTTTATAAACACACCATGCTGCCTGTCTTGGGACTCCAGTGAGGTGAGGGAAGAGATGGGCTCTTCTATCAGTGAGGACCCCTGTGCACCCAGACCTAAAAGCAAAACAGCAGCATCTTCTCTAAGGGGAATCGATGTCCCTGACTCAGTACCACCCTGACAGAGGGAAGCCTCTCTTGGGGGAGGTGACCAAGCACAGAAACAGTGTGCTCCAGCTGCAGCATTCTTTCATGGCCTCTGTGAAACAGCCCACCACGCAGACAGAACTCACGAGATGGGACTTGGGTTCTTCCCTTGCCACATTACCTTAAGTGGGTTGGGAAGAAAAAAACCCTGAACCAGTGACCCCCCCAAGGAGTCTCTTTCTCAATGGCTCCTGGAACTGGAAGGGTCCAGCTGGTTCAGCTCTGATTGGTCTAGAAGTTCAAAGTCATCTCCCTCAGCATCAGTGTCCAGGTCAGAACTAGGGGCCTGGAGGAAGCCTCTTGTTGCTCTCCGGAGAGATGGGCCAGAAGGGCCTGTCTGAGAGGCTCCTGACAAAGCCAGCTGGATCATACCCTGGGAGACTAGGCTGGCAAGGTTGCTGGTGAGGTCAGATCCTCCAGGGAAGGTACCAAGCAGGAGCTCTGGCAGTGCAGCCTCGTCCCGGCTGGCAGGTGAGGGCTGGGACTCCTCAGTAGCCTGTGGAGGGCGGTACATCAAGCTGGGCATCCCGATACTGGTATCATCCTCATCATCCAGGCCAGCAGGATCCACAATGGAAGGGAAGTCTGGAAGGTCTCTGGCAAATGATTCCTCTGGATCACTGTGCCCATCTAGGTCTGAGAGAACCCAGGTATGTGAAATGTGCAGCTCTGTGGACCTTGTGTGTCCCACACACTCAGAAAGCAAGCCTAGGCTGGGCATGGTGGCGCAGGCCTTTAATCCCAGCACTCGGGAGGCAGAGGTAGGAGGATGGCTGTGAGTTCAAGGCCACCCTGAGACTACATAGTGAATTCCAGGTCAGCCTGGGCTAGAGTGAGACCCTACCTCGAAAAACCAAAAATAATAATAAATAATAATTTTTAAAAATCTAAAAAAGAAAGCAAGCCTATAAGCAGATTTTCCCAGCCTGGATTTCTAATAATAAAGCAGAGCCTGTGGGACAGGCTAGTTTCTGCCTTCACTGAGATGACTGTGATCTCTTGGCAGGAAAACTGGCCCTCATCTTTCTTACTATGTCCATGAGGCTAGTGGCTGAGGCTACTTTAAGAAGTACCATATTGGTGGGGCCATATCACCCCGTAGCTCCAAGCACAGGAGAGGAAGGGCAACAGTATCCACCCTCTGTCCAGGAAGCTGAGATGCAGCAGTCAGAGCCACTGTAAAATCAGCTCAGATTCCCCTCACCTTCAGAGCCTTCTGTTAGGGGTGTCTGTCCTCTTGAAAGATTGAACGTGCCATTGTCTGTACAGGAGACCTCAGCATCCGAATGCTCAGAGTCTGTGATGGCCAGTTCCCTGGCAACAGCAGAATCATCCAGCTTATGAAAAGAAAAGACCAACAAGTCAGATATGAGCAACCAGGAGCTTTGCTCATAGGCAGGCCGCAGAGGCTACCCCAGGCCCATCAGTGCAATCAAGGAGATGGAACTTAACTCAAAATCTTGACTCCTTTTAGGCTGCTCCCCTAAAGAAAACACTCTTGTTCATCAACCTCTTGAACATAAGCAGTCTTGGGAAACAATTGGCTACTTACTGCTAAGCAAGTAACTCACCCAGAGATTACTCTTTGCAAGAGACCAGGGAAATACAGACTGCCCAGACATCAAGGTGGGATGGGCTGCTGAGAAAATGATTATGCCATCCTGAAGCTTTATGGTGGTAGCATAAAAGGAGACCTGGGTGGACTGCACTGGTCACTAGGCTCAAGCTGAGATCCAGATCCTGACCTAACACTGTTGGTGGCAAGGACATTTGAGGGCCCACAATGAACACTGCGACCTGCTTACTAGCTAAATGTAAGGATGGATAAAGGGGAGCTCAAGAAAACTGGCCAGTGGAGCAGCCCCCACACTCAAGATACCTGAGGACAGAAGGCAGCTAGTTCCTCTTCACTGTCACTGTGGTTGTCCATGGCACGTTCTGGGTGTAAAGCTCTGCGGCGCACTAGTTGGAAAGAACAGAAGGTCTTTATGCCTTCCCTGCTGAGGAAGAAGTCCCCTTCAGACTCCGAAAGTTTAAAACATCAGAGAAAGAGGCTCTCTGAATATGCCCTAAGCCTTCCTAACAACCTGAGAGTGAGGATGCAAGCCCTAATGTCAAGGTGAGTTGACAACACATGAGAGGACATCTCTCCTCCAACACCCCTCCATTGGCCAACCCCCACATTTCTATTTTGGGCAGGTGATGAACTACCAAGCTCCTCAACAACGTCAGCATCCTCAGCATCTGCTAAGCGCAGACGCAAAGGCAAGGTGGACACTGTCATGAAGAAGGCAAAAAAAGATCCCCACCTTAGTTAAAGCAGACTTTTCAGAACTGATGCTTTCCAACTAGCTAGCCCAGGATAAAGTGGGCTTGGTGAACATATGGGAGTCTGAAGGCCAGGGTTCAGTGCAACATGAACTGACAAGACCAAGAAGGTCAGCTTGTGTTGGGTAGATTTCAGTCTAGTACACTTCTGGCCTCTTAGACAGCTGTTTTTAATCTCTTTGGAACGTGGCTTTCACTAGTGCAAAGAGGCCAGGCTTAGGAGCCAAAAAGACCTGAACTGACATTTACTATGAGCCTCAGTTTCCTCAGTTGGAGAAGGGACAAATCCACCTACTTCCCAAGGCTGTGGTAAGGGTGATGTACAGAGTACTCAGTACACTGCTGGAACACTTGGGACATCTTCAAGGAATGCCTTTATTCAAGTTGGGAGAGTTTTTCTCAGATCTGTTTAAGATCATAGCCAGCTTATGTCTCCCACTTTTAAGGACCCACCCAGCAAGTTCCTGACCTACTGGCTTCTCCTCTTCTCCAAATTTCTCAAATGTAAGCAAGCCTCCCATGATACTCACACTGTCTCTCTCTTTGCTTAGACATCATGTAGCCACGAACACTGAAGTCTAGTCGTTGCAGAGCTGGCTTCAGCCACACATAGGCTCGATCCCACAGTCGGTGGTATACAGCAAGGGGCCACAGCATGACGGTGACAACTGAGGAGAGGGACAGTGACAATGGAAAAGGGGCTGGCCTGCACAAAGCGATCCTAAATACCCTCTGCTCTGAGTATTTAGGGATTAGGCATTTAGTGCAGATAATTCTGCTGGTCACCTTTACCAGTGTCCCTTGTTACACAGTGGTTTTGAAAGCAGGGCTTCTGTAGCCACCCACCCACAGGACCCAGGACAGAGCTCTCTACACAGCATGAAGAGTTACTGACATCCAAGGGCAGAATCAGATAGTAGGGGCACTTGCATATGAGTGTCAATGAGCCCTAAAAAGGCAAAATGGTGACAGTATCTAAGGAACTCTACAAGCAGTAATGTGAGATTCTGATGCATACTAGCCACAAATGAAACTACTCACTTCTTAAAGCCCCAAGCAGAGTATGGGCCACTACAAAGTAACTAAATTTATAAACTACTCCAGAGAAAGGAGAAGTCCCACAGAGTAAAAAGAGCTGGGTTGTTGGGCATGGTGGCAGACACCTTTATTCCCAGCATTAGGGAGGTAGAGGTAGGAGGATCACCATGAGTTTGAGGCCAGCCTGAGACTGACTATATAGTGAATTCCAGATCAGCCTGGGCTAGAGCAAGACCTATCTCAAAAATAAAAAAAAAACAAAACAAAAGCCTAAACCCTAGTTCAATTCCCCAGTACCCAAATACAGCCAGATGCACAAGGTGGCACATGTGTCTGGAGTTCAGATGCAGTGGCTAAAGGCCCTGGTGTGCCCATTCTCTCAAATAATAAATAAATAAATAATAAGCTGGACGTGGAGGCACACACCTTTAATCCTAGCACTTGGGAGGCAGAGGTAGAAGGATAGCAGTGAGTTCAAGGCTACCTTGAGACTACATAGTGAATTCCAGGTCTTCCTGGGCTAGAGCAAGACCCTACCTTGTTTAAAAAAAAAATTCCCTCCTTAAATAGTCCTTTACAGGGATTTTTGTTTACTATTGATGTGAGGGGGGGGGGGGGATGGAGGGCCCGCCAGGGTCTCTAGCCACTGCAAACAAACTCTGTGCTACTTTGTGCATCTGGCTTACTCGGGTACTGAGGAATTGAACTCAGGCCCTTGTACTTTCCAGGCAAGCACCTTAACCACTGAACCACATCTCCATCCCGAGCCAGTACTTTATAGTTGGGAATACCATATGTTAGTGGACTTCATCAACTTCTATTTTGAAAACATTTTTATTTATGAGAGGAAAGGGAAGAGGAGGAAAAAAAGGGGGATGAGAGAACTAGGAAAAGGAAAATGGACTTTATATGTGGATAACCTGCTCCATGTGAAAAGACACTAAATAGGTCATAAAATTATGAAAAGAACATGGAGAATCAAGATATGAAGGTTTGGCTGGGCATGCCAGTGTATGCCTTTAATCCCAGCACTTGGGAGGCCAAGGTAGGAGGATCGCTGTGAGTTCAAAGCTACCCTGAGACTACACAGTGAATTCCAGGTCAGCTTGGGCTACAGTGAGACACTACTTAAAAAATGGGCTGGAGAGATGGCTCAGTGGTCAAGGTGCTTGCCTGCAATGCCTAATGACACAGGTTCAATTCCCCAGTACCCATGTAAAGCCAGATGCACAAAGTGCATGTATCTGGATCATTTGCAGTAGCTGGAGGCCCTGGTGCACCTATACTCACACAATCTCCTCTCTCTCTCTCCATGTCTCCCTGCTTGCAAATAAATAAAAAATAGTAATAATTTTTAAAAAAGACAAAGGTTCTCCCTCAACCCAGAGTGAGCTGTGACTGGAAAAGCTATGAGCAAGGTCTGGTGCAGAGGGGAGGTCCATGCCATACTTACACATCAAGTAGGACAGCAGAAGCCCAGGAATGTAACGACCCAAGACAGCCAAAAAGGTCAGTATCCCACAGCTCAGCAAGCAGAACTGGAGAGTGAAGAAGAGTATTAAGTTTCTGCTGGATGGCAAGGGCTTGGGGTGGGAGCAGGGTATTAACGATACAGATGTGATTGAAGCTTCTTTATGATCTATGAGTGAAGCATGGACTTTTCAGAGTGACAGATGCATCTACTCTTGCATCCAGAGGTGATTCTGTTGGGAGGAAAACTGTTCCTTCTACTCAAGCGACTTTTACATGGCTAACCCCACACAGCCGTACCTTTCATGCCTGGAAATTTGAATAGGACTTGGCCAAAAATGCTCTCTGAAAGCAAGTATTGGTGGTGGGTTTTTAAGTCAAAGTAAGAAAAAAAAAGTATAAAACCAAAAAACCTATCATATGTTTAGTATGACACAGAATGCACACAAGCAAGCTTTCTTTCCCATTTTGGAGCAAAGAAAATTGCCTGCTTTATGCAGCTGGGGATGTAACTTAGTGACAGAGGGCTTGCCTAGCATGCAGGAAGCCCTGGGTTCAATCCCCAACAACACACCAAAAAAAAAAAAAAAAAAAAGAAAGAAAGAAACAGCTCTGCAAGTGACAAGCACACAGAACATGTAGTCAAGCTCTTGCCTTAAGTCCTAATGGTCAGTCAGAAGCCCTTCCTACAACTTCCCTTTGCTTCTGTAAATCTCACCTTTTCTTCCTTGAATGGATACATAGTGAAGGAGCTGTTTCAACTTAGTGTGCGACCTGATAAGAGTCCAGAGATGAGAGTGAAAAAGGGAATTCTTACCTTGCCTGGGTTTTGCTTTTTGAAAAGCAAAAGATTCCTTATGAAAATGGTCCCACTAACCCAGACTTCAGCTACATGGTGGCAGAGCTCGGGCACGCTGAGCAACCGAGGGTGTACAAAGCCCCAGCTATGGGAGAGAGAAGGGGGAGCTGTGAAAGGAGGGTGCTGAGGTCCCCCTATCTTGCTGTGCAGGTAGCCAATGCTTCTGGGTTTAAATGAGCTAGGAGTGGCCAGGCCCAGGTGCTTTAGCGGTGTAGCATGACTTTCTTCTTGAGTTACCAGGTTTAAACTTGCATTTTGGAACTAGGAAGACAAACTTGTTCTGACAACTCCACCCTACGAGCAAGTGGCCCAATCTACATGTGGAAACCTGCCATCAGTTCCAAGTCCCTTTGTGCTTAGAAGCATTTTCTTCACCACACTTAGACCATTGCACTTCACTACATTAGAGCAATGTCCTGGGGAGGACAATGGTGGACGTGCCCTCGAAAGAAAATAAAGTAAAAGCAAAATTAACCACAGAAGAGAAAATTCCTTGGATCAAACAAAGGGGGGGGATGAACTAGGAAATGAAAGCAGGAGCTATAAGACACAAGAGGAATCTTTGGCATTGGCTTGCTGGTGCCAAGAACCAATGTGTTTTCTGACCAGAAGCTTTAAATAGCCACAGAAAACACTAAATCGACGTGGTATAAAAGCCAGGAGACAAATGAGATTAGGTTCCTCTAGATTTGGACATTGGGGCTGAATAATGCTGCCATTTCCCTGGCATGTCTGATTGTGAGGCACTGTAATGCTCTTTTGTCAGAAAGTCCTATAAGGCCCAAAGGACACTGACTACCTCAACATACTGTTGCCTGAACTTCAGAATTTGTTAAAATGATTATTTGGAACAGACATGGTTTGCAGCATATGTTGAATCCAGAACATGAGGTTAACAACATGTAATCAATATTTCAAGAGTAACAAAGGGGATGTAATTAATGTTCCATACCTCTCATTGTCTAATGCGCCGGGTCTTGGCACTACAATATTAAAACAAACACCAGCATTAGTTGGTAGAGAAAACTAAACATGAAAATGTTAGGCTGTTGGTCTGACAGTTCGAGTTTTAATAGGTTTGAGAAAAAGAAAACAGCAATAGCCAATAAAAAGGTTATACTGCCAGTTAGGGAACTATGGACAGGGAATAATGGTTTATGCCTTTTCAAACAAAGAGATAAAGGCCTATCCCTGTTCATTTCTTGGGGGAGAGGAAGAAGGTACAAATGGACCATAGGAGTCTTTTTAATAAGCAGACAGTCCATCCCTCCCTTGAATCTGTCTGGATTGCTCAAACACTTCAGTATGCGCCAAGCTACTGAGGCATGCTGTAACTACACCGACCCTAGAAATCTGCCTGTTTTCTTTAAAGAGACACCTACTCTAAATGATGTAAAGTCTTTGACATTCACTAGACATGAGACGGGCTGATTCCTTCAAGTCTCGGGGGGGGGGGGGGGGGAGAGACAGCAATGTATTTTAAAACTATACTCTGGCTTGAATAGCCTGCCAAAACACCAACCTGAGCCTGTCTAGAACCCTCATCAATTTTCCTCACTTGGCTACATCTGCTAATTGTATGTCATTTCCCACTCTTACACTCTTAAAATCCCAAGTCAGCTTTCATCCCTTACACTTCTAAACCTTCTACTATTCCTCCACAGCTCTCCAAGGAATTCATCATTTGGTTTCAAGGGCATTTCTCTGGTTACTTTCCACACAAAGACACTGCTATAGTGTTTTTTGTTTAAGTTTTGGCTTTTTTTTTGGGGGGGGGGGGTTTGCACTCTAGCTCAGATTGACCTGAAACTCACTCTAGCCTCAAACTCACTACGATCCTCTTATCTCAGCCTCCCAAGTAGGGGACAAAAGGCGTGTGTCACCACACCCCACACTGCTACAGTGTTTGAACAGGCCATCCTCCTCCTTTTGCTCCTTCCATGCCATCCTGTAAAATGCTACTAAATGAATATTCTCATTTCAGCATGTAGCTATATATATGCTCCTCTACCTCCTCTCCTCTTATGTGTTGTGTGGTATACATGTGTCTGTATAGTGTGGGCTCACATGTGTGCAGGTGTAGTTCATGTGTATCCAAGTATGTGGAGGCCAGAAGTCAATGCCAGGTGTCTCACTCTACTGCTCTTCACCTTATTCATTGAGACAGGGTCTCTCTCTGAACCCCTAGCTAGCCAGCTTACCCTGGTGATCCACTTATCTCCACCTCCTAAGCGCTGGGATTATAGGTGCCTACATTATGTGGGTACTGAGAATATGAACTCAGGTCCTCATGCATCCCAAGCTAGCCTTAAACTTATTATGTAGCCCAGGCTGATCTTGAACTTCTGTTGTGCTGGGATTACAGGCATGCACCACCAGGCTCTGCTCTACCTCGTGGTTCTTTTATCAAGCTACTGGCTATTTAGAAAAATACTCTTCTACCTTCCAAATATTTTGTTTCATTCAAGACTTGAGTTAAGACCAAAACACATAAATATGTCAATCACAAACTACAATATGACATCTCTGGGATTGTTCCATAACTGTCATTAGCTTTCATTCATGTATGCATAATTTTGAAAAAAAGAAACTGTATCTTAGGGTAGTTCTTAGTTCTTTGCAAATAAGCAGTTTAAAAGAAATTATTGAGCCGGGCATGGTGGCGCATGCCTTTAATCCCAGCACTTGGGAGGCAGAGGTAGGAGGATGGCTGTGAGTTCAAGGCCACCCTGAGACTACATAGTGAATTCCAGGTCAGCCTGGGCTGGAGCAAGACCCTACCTCGAAAAACGGGGGAAAAAAAAAAAAAAAGACATTATTGAGATGTAAATTCATGTTGAAGTCAGGCATGGTGGTGCACACCTGTAATCCCAACACCTGGAAGGCGGAGACAGGAGAACAAGTTCAAGATCATCCTCGACTACATAGTATGCTCAAAGCCAACCTGTACTACTGTCTTTAAAAAAAAAAAAAAAAAAAAAAATCGGGCTGGAGAGATGGCTCAGTGGTTAAGGCACTTGCCTCCAGTGCCTGAGGCCCCGGGTTCAATTCCCCAGTACCCACATAAACCAGACCCACAAGGTGGTGGCCCTGGTGTGCTCTCTCTATCACTCTGATTGAAAATAAATAAATAAAAATAAATTGTAAAAAAATTAAATTAAAAAATCTCCAAAAGAGATTTATATTTAAGAAGAACTTAATGCTGGGCATGGTGGTGTACACCTTTAATCCCAGCATTCGGGAGGCAGAGATAGGAGGATTGCCAGGAGTTCAAGGCCACCCTGAGACTTCATAGTGAATTCCAGGTCAGTCTGGGCTAGAGCAAGACCCTACCTCGGAAAAAAAAAAAATCTTAAACCAGCATATACCTTTAGTTCAGGCATTCAGGGTAGAGGTAGGAGGACTGCTGTGAGTTCAAGGCCAGCCTGGGGCTACTGAGTGAGTACCAGGTCAGCCTGGGTGAACATGAGACCCTGCAATTAGGTTGGTAACATCAGGTCGTAGATCCAGATTTCCTGAGCTCTAAGGACCCATAGACAGAGCAAAAGCCTTTCTTTCACATGCCTTCTAAAGCATGTAATTCAGACTTTAAAGAGAGATGGTTGGAGAGATTGTTCAGTGGTTGGAGGTGCTTGCTTGCAAAGCCTAACAACTGGATACCCACATAAAGCCAGATGCACAAAGTGATGCATACATCTTTAGTTCATTTACAGTGGCAGGAGGCCCTAGTGTACCCAATTCTCTTTCTCTCTCTCTCTCTCTCTCTCTCTCTCTCTCTCTCTCTCTCTCTCTCTCTCAAATAAATATTTAAAAAAGATAGCTCCTGGGAATATATACCCCTCAAAGAGCTCCCAACGAAA
>PVHP010034040.1:0-19297 GCA_004024765.1 Zapus hudsonius
CTTGTCATGCTGGTTGCTGTCATGTAGCAGTGTCCCTGCTTTGTCTCCACATTGTTGGCCAGTTTTCCAGCAGCTCACACAGCGCTTTCCAGCACTGTAGGGACTAACCATCTGGGGACTGGCTTCCTGCAGGTTCCAGCTGGGTCTCTGATGTTGTGTGTTGGCAGCCTGTGGTGTCTTCAGCAATAGGGTCTTATCTATTAGCTCAGTGAGAGGGAGGGGGTTTGGTAGTCAAGTGCTTTAACAGAAGTCTGTCATGTTTTAGGGACCTAGTAGGTCTCTCCAATGTGGGTGGTAACTGATTTCTGGGGTTAAGCTTCATCCCACCCTCTTCAGGGAACTTTTACCCAGAGAATACTCCCTTATTTCTTTGGAGGGGTGTATCTTTTAGCCAACTGTTCAGGAATAGGGATTCTAGGGTACCTATTCATTTTAAATTTAGTTTTGTGTATATATCCCCCAGCCTTCCCATTCCCTACCGAAAAACCCTTCCATCCCTATTACCCATCCCTCGAGTTGCATGCCGGGTATCTTTGTTACTCAAGCTGTTCTTGGTTAGGAGCCACAGATGAGGGAGAATATACGGCATTTGTCTTTCTGTGCTTGGCTGAGTAAGATCTGTTTCAAGTGCATCCAGTTTCCTGAAAATTTCATTATGTTATTTTTTCCTTACTGCTGAGTAGAATTCCATTGTGTATGTGCACCCCAACTTTGATATTCATTCGTCCAGTGGTGGGCATCTGAGTTGATTCCAGCCCTTAGCTATTGTGAACATGGTTGAGCCAATGTCTCTGTATTGAAAAGAGGAGCCTTTAGGGTAGATTCCCAGGAGAGGAATAGCTGGGTCAGTAGGTAGCTCTATTTTCATCTTTTTCAAAGTTTCTCCCTTTCTGCAAGGCATACAAACACAGGTCCTCTGGTTCGATGTCCAGAATAGCTGTGTTGCTCTGTGTTCAGTGTTTTGCAGGGGAAACATCTGTCACCTTTCTTCCCTGGGGTACAGCATCAAGAGGAAGGAGTGTATACCAGGGGTCTCTGAAGGGGGCTTCCATTCAGTAATGACTCCCAGTGTTTTTCCTTCCCCCATTTCCTTCCTCTTCTCCAGTGAGGGTCTGGCTCTTTACTTCTACCGCAAAGGCCTTTGACTTCCTGGCTCTAGAAACATGCAGCTGCAATGACCTCATTCAACAAGAGGTTTCACACTAGCAGAACGTCTGCATTAGAGCTGGGCATGGTGGACCTTTCATCCTAGCATTCAGGAGGCAGAGGCAGGAGGATCACTGTGAGTTCAAGGCCAGTCTGGGATTACAGAGTGAGGTCCAGGTCATCCTGGGCTAAAGCGAGACCCTACCTCAAAAAAGCATCAATAAAATTAAAATAAAACAAACATCTCCCAGTGTCCATGCAGAGACCTCGCTGCTATGTGGTGAGCCTGTTGAACACAACTTGCGAAACAGAGTCCTGCTGGCCGTCACCACTGCCAAGTGGGAGAAACTCTGTCACCCTTCCATGCATGTGGGAACTTCTGTTCAGCTTGGGTTAATTTTCCTTTTAATTTCCTTAGTTCTCTTGCAAATGTCCCATGTTTTATTTTGTTTGGGACCTGTGGGCGTTGCGTGTGAGGGACTTCTGAGGGCAGTTTCTGAGTCTGACCAGGTCAGGGAACTCCATAAAAGAATAGATTGCAAGGCAAAAGAGAAACTGAAGGCAGAATCTTACAGGAAAGTGGATGTTAGTGACAAATAGCGCCAATAAATCATATAGGACCAGAATGAAACATTTGAGGAAGTGACGAGATGACCATCTGACTTACCTCCATAGCAAGTCAGATGACCTATGAAAGGATAATGGAGACAGACACCGAGGATACCCGACACAATCCAAAGCAGAAACCCAGAGAATGTTAAGACCTCAACAGTAAAGCAGACCTAAAACTCACCCACCATGACTCAGGGAACTGAGCGGAAGAGGGGGCGGAAAGACTGTAAGAGTCATGGTGGGGGAGAATATCCAGAGACATTACCCCCCTCAGCAACGACACACAAAGGAAACAGCTGGCTACCTCTGTACAATCCATAACCCCCATCTCATGGACTGGTCCAGCAATCCCACTGAGGAACACCCCAAGGGATTGGGGACAGAGAGGAGGGAAATGGGGGTACCATCACAAGATTTGCCCCTACAATATATCTATTTATTAGCAATAAATAAGTTAATTTAAAAAAATAAGCCCTTCAAAGGCCAGGGGATGAGTTGAGGAAAAGGTTTGGAAGAAGATTCCAGCACTAACCTATGAGAACATCTCTATGCATGATATTTACTGGAACACCCTAGCCAGACAACTTCTTTTTTAAAGTCTGGAAGCACAGCCTTTGTTCTGATTCCTTTAATTCTTTCTTGAAGAATCTCAGGTCAAGTGGATTGGAGGAAATATGTTTCTTAACAATTTTAAGCCAGACTAGATGCTTTGTTAAGAAATTTGGGGCAATTAGTCAGGGCTCAGTCAAATGACATTTTGGCACAATTGAGCAAGACTTTTTTATTATGTGCTAATTTTGTTGAGCTTTATGCCAGGCCTTCCAGGCATCTCTCTCTCTCTCTCTCTCTCTGACCTAATCCCCAGCCTGAACTAGAGAAACTAGAAATGTCTGAAGGACTGGCGACACATTTTACCCGTGTTTCTGATGAAGCTGCTTTTTTTCATTGGTATATAGTTATTCTATTAAGAAAGAAAGACAAGACAGAGGGAAACTATGAAGTAAGAAGAAGAGATAGATAAAAATTATAGAAATGAAATATAATTTTAGCAAAGGCAGTTACAGAGAAAAAGAAAGGCTTTTAGTTGAAAAGGGATTTCACATAGCAGTTTTGTCCCAAAGGATTATTCCAAAATGAAAACAGAAAAAAGTAACAGAAAAGTAGAAAACCTGAGTATATTACAGATGGAAGCCACAGCAGATTTATAGAAGTAACAACTTTAACAAGATGGTATGTATATTATTGTGTTCACTATAGTTAAAGATTGTTAAAAATTTCCCAAGATCAGATGTTGCTGGTACTTATTCCATCAGTCAATCTGCTCCACACATTAGAAAGAAGTTGCAGTTTATGACTGTTCTACCCTGAACATGCCAGAGCATTTTGGATCTTGTCTGGTCTCAGAAGCTAAGCAGGTTTGCCTGGTTAATACTTGGGTGGGAGACAGAAGCTACAAAAGAAAGTAGTAAGACTCCAGACACTCCAAGAGAACTTTTCAATTTGCTTGTGTGTGTGGTTTTTTTTAAAAAAAAAAAAAAAAAAACAGAAATAAAATACAGACAGTTCAATAGAAAAAAATATGGATGTCCATCTGAAACCTTAGACCTGGAATAATACACTCCCCCAGTCAGTCAAATAAGAGCCTGCTGTCTCAGAGAAACCCTGGGATTCTAGGAAAAAATTCTCAATGGGCAATGCTACCACAGCCAAAGGAAATCAAGGCACCAATAAGGACGGCCTGGGCTTAGCGGTTAAGGCGTTTGCCTGCAATGCAGAAGGACCATAGTTCAATTCCCCAGTGCCCATATAAAGCCAGGTGCACAAGAGGGCACATGTGTCTGGAGTTCATTTGCAGAGGCTGGAGGCCCTGGTGAGCCAATTTGCTCTCTCTCTCTCTCTCTCTCTCTCTCTCTCTCTCTCTCTCTCTCTCTCTCTCTCTCTCTCTCTCTGTGTGTGTCTGTCTGTCTGTCCCCACCTCTCTCATATAAATAAATAAAATATTAAAAAAATAAGGCCGGCCCTTAGTGAAGTGTAGGAGACTTGTCTCGCCCTCTGAAGGAAGGACAGGCTTTCAGCTCCAGTGGTGGCTGCCTTGAAAAGCGGAAGCTGATGAGAATTCCCTGGTGAAGCTTCCATTCAAGTGACTGCATTTAACCATGGAGGCACTGTGGGTGACTCACGATGTGACAGGTAAAACTATTCATTTTTTTCAGATTCTAGGGCTTTGTAATTGTCTTCATTAATAACCCAAGGCCACTAAATGAACTTGTGTAGTAATAAGTGTTGGGAGAAACAATCAAAAGCCAGAGTTATTGTCAGCAATAGCCTTGGGAGTCTCCCTATAAATGGCCTAATGACAAGGTAAAATATTGGGAGTCCTCACCTGAGAAAGGTGAGTGACATTCCTAGACCCATAGTTTGCTTCCCCAGCTACTCTGTAATGTGGATAACTGGGATCCTTATAAGCTGTAGCAGCTATAACAATGTTGGTAAACAAGATTAACTCTATGATAATCTTCTAATGAAGCAGCACACTAATAGGCCACCTACTGAGGTTACTGCAATGTCTGTTCGATTCAAGAGGAATACAATATTCTTTTTCCCCAAGCAGGTAAAAAAAATATTAAGGGGGGCTCAAGAGATGGCTAAATGGTTAAGGCCCTTGCCTGCAAAACCCAAGTTCAATGTCCCAGGACCCATGTAGGAACTTTGGGCTGGAGGAACTCCAGTACTGTAAGCAGAGCTTGCTCACATTCTGATGGGAGCCATTCTGATGAGAGTTTGGAAAGTCAGAATATTAAGAGAAATTCAGACAGTAGAGGTCCAGCAAATACAGCTTCAGCCAAGAACAAGGATTCTATCGGGAGCTGGTAGAGGAGAGGTCAGTCAGATTACATCCTGGCAAAGAATCTGTCTACATTCCGTCTGTGTCCTGAGAATTTCAGCGAGGCTGAATATGTTTGGTGGAGGAAATGTCAAGCAGCGAGCACTGAATCTGTGTCGTGGTTATTACTCATGGCCCTTATTTAGATCTATACAAAAAAGGATAAAAAGATATGAAAAAATGAAGCTTGGAGAAAAAAGGTTTGTGAAAAAATGTTTATGAAGCATCTAACTGTTAAAGAGACTAGACAGAGAGAGAGAGAGAGAGAGAGAGAGAGAGAGAGAGAGAGAGAGAGAGGCTAATGAATTAAGGGGATTCATCCAATTAAAGCAAAACCTCACTTTCCTATTGAGGACAAATCTTTTGAAAGGAGAAAACCTGAATAGGAAATGCCACAGGAAGTATTCCTTCCCTACAAACAGTTGATGACTGAGCTCCTTCCCCAGCCCTGTGGTCAGATCGTTTTCTGTTTGTTGGAGGGGGTTGTAGAACCCAAGGGAAGGTCTGGAGTAGTCCAAGGGACAGCTGGGGCAGTCCACAAGTGGTCTTTCCCAGTTGCTAGAAACCAGAAACCAGAGTTAACCTTCTCATGACTCACAATCATGCAAATCTGACCCTACCTTCCTGCCTCTCTCCTAGGCAGCATCATACAGGAAGTCACAGCTAGCACAGTCAGACAAAGAAGGAAATCAAAGATAAACAGATTAGAAAGGAATACATAAGGCTCTATTTGTTCACAGCGTACATTTTGTGTAGAAAATTATGAGAAGATTGAAAAAATCTGGACCTTACTTCATGGATATGATGACAATATTTTATAAATGTCAGTGGTTCCCAACTTGATCTTGTGATTTCATTCAGTACCAATTTAACTTGCAGCAGGTTGGTTTGTGAATATCAGCAAACTCTAATCTAAAGTTTAGAACACAGGAAAAGAGCCAGAATATCCAACAAAATAATATGAAAACAGAAGATCAAATTCAGAGGACTGATAACACCTGGCTTCAAAATGTGCTATTAATATGGTTAAAAAAATAGACAAATAAATGGACCAATGCAATGAAAAAAAAAAGAGAGTCCAGGAGTGGATCCACCATATATTCAACTGACCTTTGACAAAGGAGCAAAAATCAATACAATATTGTGACAGTTTCAGTCAAACTCCATAGACACTCCTCCCCTTGAGTGGGAGGTGTCTAGCTAGAGCTCAAACCTAGGCTCTAACACTGTTTGGTCAGGTATGAACCAACTACCTGTCTCTCTGCTCACCTGGGGCAGGGAATACTCACTGAACAGATAATTCTATCTCTTCTTCTCACATGGTGTCCTAGGAGGAGGACTTTTAAATTTCCAGGTCTTAGAAAAGATAAGACCTTCCCTCACTCTGGCCTGGGTGAGGGGGCCACTCAAGATCTCCCCACATGAACCTTTTTTTCTCATCCTGGAAGCCCTCTGTTATCTTTCCTTCTTCTGCTTCTTTAGCTAAACAGCATAGATTTTGTTAAAACCTCTCCCAAGTGTTCTCCCCACACTGGTGGCTGGAGATCTCTGTAACCCCCCATTTTCCTTTAAATAAAGTCTCCCACTATACCTTAACCTCTGGTGGTCTATGGTTTTAATTCTTTAACTTTGTAGATAAGAATTTGGGTACTCCTTAAATTTTGAGGTACATTGGAATTTTGCTGGGAATTATCTAAGTTTTAATCTCCAGTTCAGCCTGCTACAATAGAACAAAGATAGTCTTTTCATAAATGATGCTGGGACAACTGGACATCTACATGAAAACAAACAAACAAAAGAATCTAGATACAAGCCTTACAGACTTCACAAAATTGGCAAGAGTATATTATAATGTACTAAGTGAAAAAAAATCAGGTTGCAAAATATTGGTACAGTTTGTACTCGATGGTGTTTAAAATAAAATTAAGAGAATATACAAAAAAGAATAAAATACTAGCTGTTTAATGGAAAATAATCTCAAACCACAAAATTGACAAATAGTTCCCTAAATTGTTAAGCAGATTAAATATGACTCTGATAAGTGAGTTTGGGTTGTTTAAATAAAAATCAAATAAATTGGGTAACTTACTAAGATGCAAAGTTTGTCTTCCTTGTGTCTTACAAAGGGGAAATTATAGGAAAATATATCCTATTTTAATTTTAAATATGGTATCATAATTTTAAAAATTAGCCCTATTAATTAAAATAAACTCATTTGTTGTTTATCCAAAAAGAAGCCACAACTTTGTTAATGATCAAAACAGTACCAATTTTAAATCAAGTCACAGTTCCACTTTTGAAACATAAAAAAGGAAGAGAAAAAAAAGAGAGGTCCTTTCTTTCTGATGATTACATTATTAATTCCATAATAGCAGTTACAGGGTCATTAATGTTGTTTTCCAGGGTTCAGACTGCCCTTTGCCCTGGACACTTACACTTGTCCTTCACTGTGACACCTGTTTCACCAACCTCTACTCTTCCCTCTCCTCTTGTATAGTTGGAGCCTATGTGTCTTCTTAACTGAAACAGCTTCAACTTGAACTTCAACTTTCTCAGCAGCTGTGAACTGTGCTTACTGAGATAAATCTTTGATCTTGGCTTTTCCCCCAAAACTATGTAGGCATTTGAAGCTGGGCTCTTGTAGAATCTGGTTCTGTGATGACAAAGAGAGTATTCTTAGATTTCTGGATAGTGATTCTAGTGACCCCTGCCACCTGCTGAAGACCCAGTCTGGACCCAGTCTCCCCAGCCTTCTTTTCACTCCTCCTCTGTTTTGCTTTCCTGACTGGTTCTTCGTGGGCCTCGGCTGTGTTGCTGTTTGTGTGGAATCTTGCTCCTCAAGATCTATGGATTGATCACTGTGGATTCTGTCCCAGACCCTGTCCAAGAGCAGGGATGGTTTCTATAGCTTCACCAGGCTTTTTGTATGAAGAACACTGAACCAAGATGGCAGACGAAAGAGAAGGAGCAATGGTCTAGACTCAAATTCTAATAGACTTTGCTAGATTCAAGTGTCCTGTGCAATCCATATTTCGATAAATGGGATAAGGCATAGCGAACACTTCCAGAGACTCCCCTGGGACTAGTGTCTACAAAACATTCCCTACGACTGTTATATTCCAGACTCACGCTCTCAGGTCTTCCTCAACATGGGAACCTCAACATCTGTAATTCCATGGTAATGGAGTTGAAGAATACAAAGTGCACAACGAAGACACCATATGGTTTCAAAATAAGTCTTAATATTCTTATAGTTCCGTTTTTTTTTCTTTAAAAGGAGTAAGTTTTATGCAGTGGGGTTAAATGCTTTGTAGACAAGAAAAAAAACTGTGCTGAGAAACACACCCTAAATCCCCATATCACAAGTGTTTAGAATACATTTACCCACAATTCCCAAACACAGAGTCATCTGAAATATAATTCAATAGTTGAATTGTGAAAGACTATGCTGCATTCAGAACAATAGATTATTATTCACCAGGAAGAGCACAAGTTCAAGGCCAGCCAGGCTGTAAAGTGAGAACTTACCTCAAAACAAATACAATTTTTAAAATTAAAAATTCATAATTAACATAAATTGATCATATACTTCTGTTTTTATTTTTAAAACTTTTTAAAGGTTTTTTTAAATTTATTTGAAAGGAGAGTGAACTAATGGGTATATCAGGGCTTCCTGTTTCAGTAAATTCCAGACACATGTGCCACTTTATTTATCTGGCTTTACCTGGGTACTAGGGAATTGAACCCAGGCCATCAGGTTTTGCAAGCAAGCACCTTAACTGCTGAGCCATGTCTCCAGCCTGCTTATCTACGTCTTGAGTAAATTTTAGTAACTGTCTTCTTTATTCCTCACTGCAACCAAATGTGAGGATATTATTATCATCAGCTCATTTGAAGGGCTTTTATGGGCACTCTGTCCACAAGGAAGCAGATACACAGAGGAGATTTGTGTGTACTCAAGGTCACAGAGCTAGTAATGGAAGAAAACACATTAAGGCTCCGACATACCAACCTGACACTCTTATTATCTCTTACACCATGAGATCCAGCAAAACCTAAGACACCTGACATGAGAGAAAGAGAAGGTTTTGGTTTTGCTATTTTTTTTTTGTCCATAATGAGTTACAATATTTAGTGGGCAAGCAATGAGTTGTTATCCCCAGTTCCCCGCTGCCCTCCTCTCCCCACTCCACTGGATAACCTCCTCCATGGGTCGTCTGGATCAGTCCTTGTGACAGGGGACCATGGATAGCCTAGTATTCAGCCAGGTTCTCCTGGCCATGCCTCTGGATAGTCTCCCCCACCACGGCTCTCACAGTCTTTCCGCCCCCTCTTCTGCATAGTTCCCTGAGTTGTGGTGGATGAGTATTAAGGCTGCTTTAAGGTTGTGAGCTTAGGGGTGTTTGTGTCGAAAATCGTTGGTTTCTGTCTCACTGTCTTATCTTGTGTTGATTTAATGGCTGTGGCTGTGGGTCCCTTGTTCATCCCGACATTCTCTGTGGGGTTCCATATGGATCCTCCACGGTATGACTGTGGTGGCTCCACTCTTGCCAGAATCTCAGGTATCGCCTATGGTCGGTTGGTAGGGTTAGATGGGCCCCAGCTCTCTTGCTGCATTCTGAAAAATACAAGCACAGTCTCCATCGGAGAGTGAGATCAGTGTAGGTTGATGTTATGGTTTGATCCAGGTGTCCCCCACAAACAAATGAATGTGTTCTGATAGATCGATCCTCAGCTGATGGCAGTTTGGGTTTTACAACCTCGATGAAGCTGTGTTGTTGGGGTCGGGCTTATGGGATTATAAACCAGCTTCCCCTTGCCAGTGTTTGGCACACCTTCCTGCCACTGTTTGCAGTGCTGTGGCAGAGGTGATGTCCAGCCGTCTGCTCATGCCATCGTTTTCCCTGCCAGGATGGAGTCTCCTCTCAAGTCCGTAAGCCAAATAAACCCATTCCTCTACAAGCCGCCTTTGCTTGGGTTCTTTCTGTGCAGCAACTAGAAAGCTGACTGCAACAGTTGACAAATATACACAATTCTGGATTACCTAGATTCTATTTTTAGTAGCCTCCCCGTCAATCGCTCCCATAGTGCATCTTGTTTTGGGAGTCCAAGAGTATGGGATCCGGTGCCTATCGCCCTGAATCCCTAGTTCCAGACAAGGGGTCCCCCTCACTAAGTGGAAAATTGGCCAAATTTGAAAGCTGTTGATTGTATCCCCCAGGCCCAGGCTCCTCCATTACATAAGTGCTCCTTTCTTGGTTCGCTGTTCTCTCCCAGTAGGAGGTATGGTCAGCCTACTCATGACCACAGATTGTGTTTCGTGTCAGTGGTCTCTGTTTACTCCAGCTGTCATTGATCAGTTTCCCCTGACAGCCTGTGTAGTGCCTTCCAGCACTACACTAACTGCCTTCTGGGGGCTGGATACCGTTCCGGACGTTGAAGAGTTTCTCGATGCTGATCGATGGCATTCTGTGGTTTCTTCAGCAACAGGGTTTTGCCTCAGGCCTGGGGTAGGCACTCAAGAGCTTTGACAGAATTTTGTCTTGTTGTTGGAATCTCATGAGTCACTTTGGTCAACAGCTCAGTGAGGGAAGGAACCAGTGGTTGGAACCAGGGGTTGTCAGGCTGATCTAATTATTCACAGGCTTAGACTCTCCCCCCTACCACTCATGGCCCCTCTTGCCAGATGACGCTCACTACTTACTCAATAGGTTACAGTATGCTTGTAAGGATTTTATATTTTTGAACCTAATATGGTTTATCCTCATGCTTAAGCCATTCCCCTCCCCCCATCACTTACCCCTCATTCATAACGTCTCACTTCTTTCTACTACTCTGTGTAAAGAAAACAGTTATCCTGGTTAAGGACCACATATGAGGGAGAATATGCAGCGTTTGATTCTCTGTTCTTTTGAGAGTTCACTTAGTAAGATCTGCTCAAAGTCAGACCATTTTTTCCTAAATTTCGATATTTCATTTTTCCTTTCAGCTGAGTAAAATTCCATCGTGTAAGTATACCACAGTTTCTCTGTCCATTCCTCCATGGATGGGCATTTGGGTTGATTCCAATTCTTGACTATTATGAATTGAGCTGCTATAAATATGGTTTTACAAATGTTTCTGCTTCGAGATGTGACATCTTGTGGATAGATGCCTAGTAGAGGGATAGCTGGGTCCATTGGAAGGTCTATGTCCATTCTGTTCAGAAGTCTCCACACTGCTTTCCGTAGCGGTTGAACAAGTTCTGCTCTTTTTTTGAAGCAGGCCGATAGCTGACATCTGGGCAAGAGATGAGCCACACCAGATCTTCCATGAATGATCCAGATAGAATCCCACAGAGAGTGGTGGGATAAGCAAGAGACCCACAACCACAGCCAGTCAGTCAACACAGGACAAGTCAGACAGACATAAACATTTTCAACACAACCTAAAGCAGAAGTACAGAGACCCTTTAAGTCCTCAATAATAAAGTAGCCTTAATACTCACCCACCATGACTCAGGGAACTGAGTGGAAGAGGGAGTGGAAAGATGATAAGAGCCATGGAGGAGGAGAATATCCAGAGACACTGATCCCCTCAGTAACAACACACAAAGGGGAGTGGAACTGGGTTGATTCCTAGGCTATCCATACCCCCTTCCCCATGGACTGATTCAGACTGCCCACGGAGGAAGATACCCAGCTGATTGGGGACCGGGAAGAGGACAAATTGGGGAAATGGGGATATCAACTCATTATTTGCTCATTCAATGTATCTAATTATGGATAATAGAAATAAATAAATAAATACATCTCTTCTTTCTGTCATTAAAAAAGAATTTATTTTAAATGTCATTTTACAATTATTGAAGACATGCCAATTTCAGAGAAACATTAAAATAAAGCCTCCCTGCTCTCACCCACATTCACATCCAGGCATGCTTTCTACCACTTTGATTGCTGGATTTTTCTTATGACTCAAATCATCATTAATAGTTTTGTGATGTGTGCTTTTTCTTTTTATGTACATAGATTGAAGCGTCTCTCACTTTCAGTCATGGAAACTTCTTTTTGTAGATGCCCATAACTACTGAGGAGACTTGAGACTCATCAAAGTGTCAAGAAGAATGACAGTTAAGTGCACAGCACCCAGTGACACAAGTTTGCTGTTCAGCTAAATAAGCAGCAGAAGAAAAGATAACAGAGGGCTCCCATCATGAGGAAAAGGGTTCATCCTGGAAAAATCTGGAGACTTCCCCAAGCCCAGCCTAATGGCCTTACCTTTCTAACGCCTAGAGATTCAAAGTCCTTTTTCTAGGACGTCATGTGGAAAAGAAGACTGGCCTTTGTTTTAGCAAAGCTTTTTAAGAGTTTCTCCAGGTAAGTCAGAGAGACAGCTGATCGGTCTATACCTGACCAATCAGTTTTTGTATCTAGATTTGGGGCTCTGGCCAGAGACACTTCCTATCCAAGGGGAGGGGGTCTATGGAGCTGCCTGAACCATCACAATTACAGTCATGACCTCACCGTGGCTGTTGTTAGCTGCGCAGTATTGGATCCATCTTCATGTCCTCACGGATGATGGGAGAGCAAGAAAAAAAGAAAAGACATCAAATTAGAACTAGCTGGAAAAGGAGAAGGGGTTATGGGGGAAGAGGAAAAAACTAAAAGAATGGGAGGGGATTATGACCGAAATACATTATGTACATGTCTGAAAATTGTCAATAAAACAATGAGAAGATCTTCTGGCACAGGAAACAACACAAGCTACACAGATCTTTAATGGAGAATGAGTTCCTTGTGGTCAACCCACAGCAATAGGCCTTTCATCTCATAGCATCCCATGTCCTCTCATTTATACCCACAGGGTAGCAACTCACACTGAGGCCTTGTGGGCAGGAATTGGAGGAGGGGAGGAGGCCTGACTCCCCACCAGGAGGCAAGGATTAGAGAGAGAGAGAGGGCAGAGGAGACAGGCACAATTGCTCCTCTTTCTTGAGCCCAGGGCTGGCCCTGGCCTTTAGGGAAGGAAACAAAACAACTTTTGTTTCCCAAGCAGCACTGACTTCCAAAGCCACTTCCGGAAAAGAAGTCCGGAAGCAGCTGGTTGTCATGGGTTCAATTTAAAAAATATTTTATTTTTTCATTTTCTGGCAGAGAGAGAGAGAGAGAGAGAGAGAGAGAGAGAGAGAGAGAGAGAGAGAGAGAGAGAGAGAACACCAGGGCCACCACCTTGTGGGTCTGGCTTATGTGAGTCCTGGGGAATTGAACCCAGGGCCTTAGGCACTGGAGGCAAGTGCCTTAACTGCTGAGCCATCTCTCCAGCCCCATGGTTTCATTTTTAATATTGTGTGTGTGCTGATTTTGCTGAAAGTCGAAAGCTTTTAACTGTCTCTTGCATACTTTTCCAATTAAGGAGTTTTGGCCTTATCTCTCTAGGAATTCCCGTTTATCTTTCAAATTCCAAGGATGATGTTTTCAACCCACTGATCCCCCATCTCTCTCCTGGCCTCTCCCTGTTCTGTCTGCCTCACTGGAAGATTCTTTGCTTTTGGCTTGGGTCATTTTCATCAGAATGGTTGTTTTTTGTTGTTGTTTGTTTGTTTTGATCAATCCCAGGCTGACATCAGTTGGATTTTCTTAAGTCTCATAGAAGCTTTTGTTTGCTGAAAACAATACTTACAGCAGCTCGAGTTGTATCCCTGACATTCAATGTACGATAGTTCTAAATTTAAGAACCTTTCTTTCCCAAACCTTTAAAGACAGTCGAGGAAAAGTCTAGTAAATTAATTTATGAATCTAAGAATGTTTAGACTGAAATCAAGCATAGGTTGTACAGTTCACAAAATGCATAGGAAACTTGGCATGTGATACATGAATTTAAATTGTGTTATCTTTTAAAATGCATGCGGTTCAACAAGTGAATGTGGAAACCCAGTGAGGTCATAGGGAAGCTGCCAGTGTCTGCCTAGATAGATACGTTGTGCTCATCAAATTGTTGTCTAAATGTTTATGTGTATCCCCATAGATTAATGTACTCTCGTCTTTGATCAGAGAAACTTCTTTTCTTTTCTTTTCTTTTTTTTTTTTTTGCAGACGGGGTGAACACTGGGAAGGCTCAAACCTCAGCCAAGTGCTGAGAAGAAGTGACAGCTGAGTGGAGTGCTCAGCACTGGATGAGACATCTCTGTCACGCCCTGCTACGCTCAGGGAACATGGACACCAGGTATGGAAAGAATGTAAGAGCCAAAGCTTGGGAAAGGGTCGCTTTGGACTGCTGATGTCTGGACGCGGGGTTAGGTCGCTGGCAGTCATGTCCTCACATTGGCGGTCCTTGCCTACACGAGACCTGCTCAGTGTTGAAGCCATATCTCAGGGAGGATGGAGGGCAAAACCAATGACATCATAATAGAACATGGCTAGATGGAAAGAAGGGAAGGGGTTCAGGGAGGAGAGTGGTGGGTCAGGGGGAGGGGGGACAAGAGAAAGTAATTAGAGGCTGATTATGACCATCATGTACATGTATGAAAACTGTCAATAAAAAGTTTGTTTTTTAAAGAAGTAGGTTTTTTTTATATTTTATTTTTTAAAATTATATCTTTATTATTCATAATTAGATATACTGATGAGCAAATAATGTGTTGGTATCCCCAGTTGCCCAATTTCCCTCCTCTCTGTCCCCAATCAGCTGGGTATCCTCCTCCGTCTGGCATGGGGTAGGGGGTTATGGATAGCCTAGGAGTCAACCCGGTTCCACCCCCCTTTGTATGTTGTTACTGAGGGGGTCACGTCTCTGGATATTCTCCCCCACATGGCTTTACAATCTTTCCGCCTCCTCTTCGGCTCAGTTCCCTGAGTCATGGTGGGTGAGTATTAAGGCTGCTTTATTGTTGAGGTCTTAGGGGCCTCTGTACTTCTGCTTTAGGTCGGGTTGAAGATCATTGGTGTCTGTCTCGCTGCTGTGGTTATAGGTCTCTTACTTATCCCGCCACTCTCTGCGGGGTTTCATGTGGAAAGAGGTCGTTTCTAACAGAGAGATATAGAAATAAGACTTTGGGTTTTGGAACCTGTTACAACTGGTTTGTAGCCAATCGTACTACTGTCTCAATCCATTTTCTACTGCTATAACAAAATGCTTGGGGCTGGATAACTTACAAAAGAAGGAGATATAGCTATCTCCCAGCTGTGATGCCAGGCTAAGTCTTTCTCCCTCCAGCTGCAGGCTCCATCCCAACATGGTGGGGAAGTAGAGGGAGACTCCAAGGTGTGGGTAGGTGATCTCACTTTTTAGTGATCTATTTTGATGAACGAGGACAAATCCACTCATGAAGGGGAGTTCCTCTGGGCTCATCACCTACAACTGGGCTGAACCTCTTAAAGGTTTTACCACCACAACCTCTGCAACCAGTGTTCCAGCAGAAGATGGGTTTAGGGGATAAGCCATCTTCAAACCACAGCGTTTGGATTAGTCAGAGTTCTCTAGTGGAGCAGACCCAATAGAACGAATATATATTATATATAATGTACAATTAATAATAATAAAATTATTAATTTATACATATACATATATAACATATAATGCTATGTAGTTATATATCTTTATATATAATATATAGAAGCCCGATAGAATGACTCTCTCTCTCTCTCTCTCTCTCTCTCTATATATATATATATATATATATATATATATATATGTGTGTGTGTGTGTGTGTGTGTGTGTGTGTGTGTGTGTACTTATTAGACTGCTGGCACAATACGAGCTGGGAGGACAATGAGTCTGCATCCTGGAGATTGAGAACCCAGGGGCTGCTCAGTTCAGAAGCTGAAAGACTGGGCAATACCACACCGGAGGATTCCTGGAGAGGGGCTGGTGATCTTCAGCCCACATGGGAAGGCCTGGAAGCTGAGTTCTGACGCTGGTGAAGGACTGCAGCAGTGACAGCAGGAACACTGGCGCAGACACAGTCACCTGAAAGATGTGAAGGCAGGGAAGCCAGCAGTCAAGCTTTTCCTTGGATCATTTTGCATCTTAGCTGCCCACCAGAAAGTGCCTCCCACACTGCCAGCCAGTTCAGTTAACCCTCCTGGAAATGCCTCCCAGACCCACCCACCCACATCTCCTTTAGCAGATTCCACATAATATCAAAATGAACCCCCAAAGCGTCTCATCTCTGTGTCTCCAAGTTTGTGTCCATCTCAATATAAAATGCATGAATTCTATGCAAGGAGTCCCAAAGCCTTAGTTCCTCCTCCATCCATCCATAAATATTCAGATTCAAAGTCTTTCTTGAGACTCACTCTAAACTCCTTCCAACCAGGAGCTTGGAAAAAACAAAACAAAACAAAACACACAGCACAAAATAAGACAAAACAAATAACAGGCTTCCAAGATAAAATGATGGAACCATAATATATAGTCATTTTTATAACAAAAGAAGTTGCAGTCTTCCAAAATTCGGGGAAATAGCGAATGAATTTTAAAGCTGTGTGAGGCTGGCTTCCTGCGTAAACTGGGACTGGAGGTGAACCCCAAAGCCTTGGGAGTTTGGCTCCCACACTTTACTGATAGCTCTGTTGTCCTCGGGTCCCGCTACAGCTGCACCCCACAGTTCCAGTAGGGTGCCACTCCTTGAGATCTCTACCACAGGCCTCTGCCTGGCTTCCCAGGATTTTCTTTGGAATCCCAGTGGAAGTTGCCATGACCCTGCCATTCTTGCCTTCTGCATGTTTGCAGAGTTAGCAAGGTCTACTGCTTGTTCCCTTGACCGGCAGCTGGGGCCATGCCTGGGTCTTCTTGGACCAAAGCTAGAAGGGCTGTAGAGCACTCGGCTGGAAAAGTAGGGAGTTAAATCCTGAGTTGAAATGTGGAAATAACATGTTTAATATTGAATAATAATATTTCCTGTGGAAATGAAGACAGGCCCATTTCCTGAATCCATTCTGCTTCAAAAGTCTTTGGGTGTGGTGGGTCAAATGGCCTGGCATATTTGGAAGATGACCTTGACAATGTTCCCCATTGGCCTGGTGCACAGCATCTGGCTCCTTCTCCTCACTGATCGTGTTGAGCAGCAGTTTCTGGGTCGGCACCCTTACACTGCTCTGCTCTGCCTGTCTCTGACCAAGCTGAAAAGCTTTCTCAAACATTTCTGCCCCTTCTCTCTTTGATGATAAATTCTTCTTTAAACAATCTCTTTCCTCTTTCAACTAAGCATAAGTGGTTAAAAGCACCTCTATCTCTTACTAAATACGTTGTGTACAAGTGTCTCTTGCTAGATACACCTTTAAGTTTAAATGTCCATAAATCCCTAGGAAACGAACAGACTATACAGATGTGGCGAGGGTGGCGTTTACTCTAATTTCCAATAAGGTCACAAGCATTCCCACCTGGTTCCTCATCCTATGTTCTTTGCTACACACATTTCCATCAGTCATCTGGTTATGAACACCTGGCGGACCTCTCTGGAATTCCTTCCCTGTCTCCTCTTCTAAGCTCACACCAGTCTCACTACAATGTTTAGTTAATAACTATACTGACCTTTTATAGTCTGCTCGTCCAAACTCTTCCAACCTCTACTCATGGCCCAGTTCCAAAACATTTTCTATAGCCACAATCTGATTTCTTAGTACAAATTTCCTATCTTAAATTTTATGTTGCTATACCAAAATACTCAAGGCTGGATGATTTATAAAGACATGAATTTTATTTGCACCATGACTGGGGGCTGAGGCACCCAGAATGCACGGTGGTAAAAGCACCCTGGTGAAGGGCCCTCCTGGCTGGATGTCAACATGGTGGAGAAGTGAAAAGAGACACTTCATATTCATAAGAGCCAAGTGTACAGGTGTTCTCACAGTTTAATAACCTGTTTTTTTGTGTGAGGTAACATCAACATTGATGAAGGTTAAGCCCCAATGACCCAAATAGTTTCCACTAAGCTCCACGTCTTGAAGGTTCTACCACCTTAACCCCATCACACTTCAAGTCCAGCACATAAAGCTTTAAGAGATGAGCCAAGCCCAAATCAGAGCAGCAAATGAGGAAACGGGGTGGACTCAACTGGTCATCTGTGTTCATCTTATAAGAGTGACTCCTCAGACAGAGGTTGTGTCTGGATAACCTCTCAGCCTCAAATGGGTCTCTGCATATTATATGGGTTAGTTTTTCCAGACAGAAGAATAGGCTCACTTGTGGCTAAAACCCAAATTGGCAAAAAAAAAAAAAGGCACATTTGTATTTATTATTATTTTTGAGATACAGTCTCTCTTTAGCCCAGGCTGATCTGGAATTCACTACATAGTCTCAGGGTAGCCTTTAACTCCCTGATAACCTCCTACCTCTGCCTCCAGAGTGCTTGGATTAAAGGCATGTACCACCATACCTGGCCACATTTGAAATGTTGACACCCAGAACTACTAAAATCCATCCTAAAGTGTCTGCTGAGTTGTGTGACTATAAAATGACTGAGTTACAGTGGGATTTGTATGCTTTCATATAACCCAGAGGGAAAAATATAACCTAAGTATGTATTTGTTGAGCACTTCATGAATCAACACATTCTGTTATCACATGCTATGTGACTAGGACAGATTTTTTTCCCTAGTGTGTCAAATAAAATTAATTCAAGTCCATTTCGAGATCCCAAATTTGAAATAACTCTAAGCTACAAACACACACTGAGCACGGTGATGAATCTTATGACTGAAATCACTTGCAAGGGGATTTATCTAGACTTGGTTAGTCTCTGGGCATGCTTTTGAGGGATTGATTATCTTTGATTGGGTTATTTGAGGGAGGAAGACCCACTGTAACTGTGGATGGCACCATTTCATGGGCTGGGATCCTAGATGAATGAAAATGATTTGAGCAGTAGCAGCTCCAGCTCTTGTCTTCCCTCTTGTCACAGCTGCTCTCTGACTGCTGGGACAAAATTCCTGCCCAGAAGCAGCTGATAGAAGGAAAGGGTTTTATTCTTCCTACAGCTCATCATGGCGGAAGACATGGCAGGCCACAGAGGAAGCTGGTATCACATTGTCACAGCAGCAGTGGAGAGAAAGAGAGAAAGAGAGACAGACAGAGAGAGAGAGAGGAAAGAAGAAGAAGGAAGAGGAGAGGAAGAGGAGGAAGAAGAAGAGGAAAAGGAGAAAACATCAGGACTAAGTTTTGACACCTCAAGCTCCCCCCTTCCCCAAGTGACGCATTCCTCCTTCAAAGCTCCATGTCCTCCCATTGCATAAGCAGAGAACACCTGCAGTGGAGAAGTCTTTTCTGACCCAGATGGTCACTCCTTAAGGGAAGCCACATGCAGAATTTGGTTTATATAAATTTGCTTTGTCACCTTTCCTGGAATTCAACCCTTCTCATTTATAATCTTTCCTAGATTTTAGGAAAAAAATAATTCTGCATGTGTGGAATTGTCACACTGTAGCCTCAACAGAGATCCTTCACAGGGAATTACAAGAAAGATAAGCTTGACCCCATGTAGGACAAATTAAATATTTAACTATGTGGAAGCAATTCCCATAGGCTCTACCAGGAGACATTCATACTGAGCAGGCATCTTCATCATGTTGGATAGGCTAAGGTTTTTTTGTTTTTTGTTTTTTTTTTTAATTTATTGTCCATAATGAGTTACAACATTTAGTGGGCAAACAATGAGTTGTTATCCCCAATTCCCCA
>PVHP010034041.1:0-19183 GCA_004024765.1 Zapus hudsonius
TAAGAGGCATGGAAGACACATAGTTAAAGGAAGTTGAGACTGGCCTGGAACCCTGATAATCTCATCCTGAGACTGGCAGGAGATAGGGTGACCCCTTCCCTCCCCAACCTCCAGCTGTGTGGGGGACCCCAGCAAACCCTGATAAACCCAAGCATTTCAAGGCTTGATTTTACTGGAGTTCACATAATTTAGCTATAAGGTAATAGCAAGGCCTGGGCAACAAGAAAGTCCTTCCATCTTATCTATGCAGCTGGCCCCTGCCAATCCTTTCATGAGACATCCACAGGCCACCCTGCCCTTACCCCCTTGTCCCTTATCCCCCTGCCTCTCCTTCTCCCTTCTGCATAAAAGCACATTCCCCAGTCTAATAAATGAGCTATTCATTGCAACTGTCTCCGAAGTTTTCTTCCTCTCGCATGCTCTCTCACACTCCCTAGACTCTGCCCACCCAGCTCCATGGATAAACTGGGGTCAGTGCTTCAATGACCCCCCTCAAGTTATCCACAGACCCACAGTGAGCCATTTCTCCCAACCCCTACTGGAGACAACCCCGTGCTTCGAGTTTGTGGTCAATATTTTAACATTAGAAAAAAGTTGGTGTTTTAAAACTTTAGTTCTAACACATCCACATATTAGCTGTGTGGCTATTTTGTATCTGTGTTTCCTCTACAATAAAAAAGTTTATTTTCAAGATTACCTGTTGTCATTGGCATGCATAGCACTGCAGTCTGGAAATCCAGTCCTTGGGGAGGTAGAGGTAGGGGAAGTATTGCTTCAAGTTCTAGGTCAACCTGGAAAACATAGCAAGAACCTGTTGTAAATCCATCCTTTCCCTGCCCCAAATGACTACTTTTGGGGCATACAGCAGTTAGATGTAAAGATTTAAAATGAAGACAGTATCAGAATATGCAGCTTACCCTGGCAAAAGGAAACTCTTCAGTGAATATTAGAAGTGTCAATGCTATAATCATATTTATTCAAAACCATACGATTAGTCAAAATATAAGAACTGTTCATCATGGTGACCCCAAACCTTTCATAAATCCTATAGAGTGAAACTTCATGGATGTATTTATTCCTTTCAGATATGATTGAGCCATTCTTCATTTTATGTGAAGCAGGTGACTTTGTGAGGCAGACTTGAAATTAAAATACCATTAAGCATGTAGTGTTGGGGAAAGGGATTCCTCTTGATATTTATAAATTAATAAGATGTTCACCATTTTAGCCTGGATAGTTGTCTGAATTCTTCATGAGATATTTCCGCTTTTGCTTTTTGGGATGACCCAAATGACATGCCCTGAGTTTCAGCCAGCAAGACACCTTATCGGCCACTGTATCCCTTTCCAGGCTAAGGGTTCTGTCTTTGTTATCCTTCACTGTTACTGTCTAAGCACTCTGAATGGGAGATCTGTAACCTTACTGAGCTTCCTTTTCAGGTTATATTTTTCCAACACTAAAGTACTCAGACCCCACTCACAAATGAGATCGGGGCACTAGAACTAGGGTTTGCATATCAATAACCTGATTCTGATCATTTGCTTCAAGCTCCCAACTTTAGAGGACACATTTTGGAGATGGGTGCTTTATGCTGGTCTGGATGCTATTAAAAGTATTAAGGAGTCAGGGCAGTCAGAGACATAAAGCCTGCACTATTTGCTGTGGTGCACAAGTGTACTAGACAGAGGTTTTGTATTAGTTCAGTGTGACACATTTTCCTACCATTGTTCCTACATGTTTAAACTCAGCTATCTTGTGTTTTTAGTCTCTGCCTCTCCTCCAAAATAGTTGAGCTAATAAGTCACCAAATATCCTTATCATAAAATCATCTTATTTGACTTAAATTGTGTATGTATCTATATACAAAGGAAATCACAGCAGTGTTTCTGCCTTTTAAGAAAATGAAAAGAGTTATGTATTGGAATATTTTTTTCAGATGTATAAAACCAAAGAAGCAAAATTTCGACCTATGGTTCTTAAACCTAGATCATCAGATGACAATTGGATATTAGTTATTTAATGATATATGTGTGATATAATAATAGTAGTCAATTTTCCAGAAAACCTAGTCTTCTGTGAATTGATATACACTGAATGGATTTCCTTTGCTGTATGTTTTTCTGCTTCTGAGAAAAGTAAAGGGATTTTCTTTTCTTTTTTCTCCTTTTTTTTTTTTTTTCAAAGCAAAATCCTGAAAATTTCACAGAGCTCTCTGCTTCAGGGCATATCATATTTCACTGAAAGCTATTGGCCTTTTTTTTATAAGCACACTAAAAGAGGTTCAGATTAAGGATAGCTTTTATGGGATTTTTAGGCTAGTTCATTCATTTTGTGTGTTTAGAAAGGTAAGAGAGAGGATGAGAAAGAAAGAATGATAAGAATGCTAAGAAGATTTACTGTTTCTTATTCTGTCTTAATTCTTAAAACCCCAACTTCAATAGCTCTAGGTCTTCTAGATTTTAGAATACAAACACACACACACACACACACACACACACACACACACAATCTTAAAACTACTGCAGCTTAAGCCCCACAGTTTAGAAAGCAGCTTCTAAGTCGCTATTTGAACAGGATTTTTCTTGGGTCTTATTTCTTTCTGTTGCGATTAGGCACCTGACCTCCTAATATGAGCACAAAGTTTCACAACAGTTCCACCACATAACTCTAAAGTCTAAATTCAGTTCTTTGACTTTTCCCTGTGCTTTAATTTATCAAGTTGGACAATAACATAAAAGTAAATTTGATAGTCCCTAGTCTTTACCATTGTTAAGGGACATTACATTAACCTCTAAGATATCGACCATAGGCTCTCAATGAATTTCAGCTACTACTTTTCTATGAACTCTGCAGTCTTTTTTTTAAATTCCATGTCTTGACCTGGGATTATTTTTAGAGGTGGGGAGTTCAGGTGCTTTAGTTCAACTTTCACACTGAGGTTGGAGTATTATTAGTAACAATGTGTTTGCTTCTGAAAGACCAAGAATCAGAAGTCTATTTGTTACTCAGTGCTGTTGAATTCTATTGTATCTCCAAGCTCTTCAGTGTAGACATGTGCCTTCATGCACAACCTGGATTATGCCATTTCCACATGAGGCTTCTGAATACCAGATGGGGCCCTGAAATGACATGAAGGCTAACGCTCTATTTCTCCTTTTCAAAAATGATTTGGAGATACACACTCCACTGTATGGGACCAATTACACAGGACAGTTTTATTTAAAAACACAAAGTCTCCGTGGGGGTTACTTTCTTGAATTCTTTTTCATTGGTCATAATATATGATGTTGTGTTCCAAATAGTAACTGCAATATACATGAGATCAGAAAGAATTTCTGAAACATTACAAGATTATGGCCATTTCTAGGCAACTTCCGTCTTAGCAATGAAGACATCTATTGGCTGAAAATTGTAAACTTCACCATATCACCAAGCTTAGGTGAGAAAATATTCATGTTTCTCCATTAATGTATCCATTTTAATCACTTAATCTCAGCATATCCTCCTGGTTGGTAGCCCACTTATATCAGATGGCATATGAGAAAAGTAAAGACACACATATTCATATTTGCTCCTGTGCTAAGCAACTCAGGCTTCATATAATCAGAAACATATTACAAAGAATTATGAAAGGCTCCCTGTGCCAGGATTGTGGTTTAAGTGATTAAATGTTTCCCAGAAGTATTTATTACTTTCATATCTCAGTTAACATACATAAAGACATATGAAAATAATTGTGGCAATGTGAACATAGAGAGATATGCGATTTCATTACACTTTCTACATGAAAACTCACATTGACCAGGGAATAAGGGAAATCAGATGAAGTCCTCTCTGAGTACAGCATGTGGACAAACACTGTTGGAAGTGTAATAGAGTTCCGCAGAGAAACAACGAATTAAAACATATTTATGGACAGATCAATCAAGGAAGGACCCCAGGTGGTAGGAGACAGGGAGGAGGCAAACAGGAACACCTTCACAAGATTTGCTCATACAATGTATATACTTATAATAAAGATATAAATAAAAAATGAGAATTTGCTCACACTGTCATGGAGGCTGAGGTGTCCAATAATCTATCATCTATTAACTATAAACCATAAATAAAATAGTGACCCAATTCACTCCCAGTACACAGATCTAAGGACAGGGTTGGGAAATGTAAACCATGGGGTCAGGGACCAAAGAATGGATAACGAGGAGGGTGGACCTTGTAAGGCAGATCTGTGTCTCAGCTCAACAGAAAACATACCAGCATTTCCATTCTATTCAAGACCTCCACAGAATAAATGATGACTTCTCTCACTGGTCAGAATTAAGCTCATTTTTCAGTGAACTGATTCAAATTCTATTCTCTTTGGGAATACCATCATGTCCCAATACCCAGGAATGATATTTGTCCAGTGATCTTCATCTTGCTTAACCAAGTCAAATTGACCCATGAAGTTGAGTGTCACAGGGACAAAGTGTGCAGAATGTCTTTGTTTAGAAATTATCATCTATATAATTGTCAAATTGAATTGTGTTTAATATGCCATCAAAATGAGTTTTTGTACATTGTTAATGTATGCACACTGGCCTCACAAGGTAGGCTTATAACTTTCATATATACAGTCTCCCTTTTCAGAGCCAGGGACTACCTGATTTTATTTCTTAAAACATTGCTGTACAGGTTGTGATAGAGTCTTCTGTTATTACACATTTTAGGATTACTGGATGTTATGTCACTCCATTTACTTCAAATATATCATTAAATATCACATTTTACCATCGATTATAGTGATATGACCACCAAGTTTTCTTTGTCTTCTGGAGTTATTGTCATCATGTGTAAAAGACCTAAGATGTTTTTTTTTCTTTTATGTAAATGGTCCTCTTCTTTTTCTATCATCATATAATTAACATATTTTATTTCATCCTTTGCTTATTATAGCAAAGATAGATCATGCTGATATAAGTGTCCTCTTTTCAATAACAAATAGGATCTTATGTTTGTCATATGCAATGTAATAAATTAATAATAAATTCCTCCATACACCATAACAACTGTATCTTTAAAAATACTTTCTTCAATTTGACTCAGAAATTAGATCATTTAGCATTGTTACATTTGCAAGGTAGAGACAGAGATAGAGAGAAAGACAAAGAGAATGTATGGATGTGCCAGGAACTCTAGCCACTGCAGACAAACTCCAGATAGATACATGGACTACTTGTGTATCTATCTCTTTGTGGGTGGTGGGGAATTTAACTTGGGCCATTCAAGTCAGTGCCTTTAACTACTTAGCTATTCCCCAAGCCCTGATGTTTTATTCTAAAATGTGACATATAACTATGTAACATATTCCAAACTTAGTGAAGTTTGAGATATTTGAGTGGCTGAATTGCTTAAAAAAGTTTTGTAAAGAGGCAAGAAAAGATAGAGGGAAAATAAGAAAAAGACATTCCATGACACACTGTCCTATGTAAGAAAGCAGTGTATAAACCAAGATCACACAAGGAAGATTTAATCTTTGATAGCATAAGGGCCTATATCAAAATTATATGTAAAGATCGGCATGTATAAATATGCCAATAAGGCAGGCAGTATCACATGACTAAGGTCAACTCAAAAGGAATTTTAAGATATTGCTCTTAGCTATTCTCATTTCTCTAGATAATTCTTTAAGTTTTCATTTTTGATCTGCATTCATTGGTACAAGATTTCCAGCCATCATCTTAATTTTTCCTTTTAATCTCAAGACTAAACTATGTGGTAAAGGAATTTTGTAGAAAGAGATTACTAGTGAATTGAAAATAAGGTCTGGAGAGATTTCTCAGTGGTTAGGACACTTGCCTACAAAGCCTAATGACCCAGGATTGATTCTGCAGTACCCACTTCAAGCCATATGCACAAAGTGGCACATGCATCTGGAATCTGTTTGCCCTGAAGATAACTTTCTCTCTCTCTCTCTATCTATCTCTCTCTCTTTCTCTCTCTCTGTCACTCATGCTCTCTCTGTGTCTCTCTATCTCTCTGTCACTCACTCATGCTCTCTCTGTGTCTCTCTATCTCTCTGTCACTCATGCTCTCTCTGTGTCTCTCTGTATCTCTGTCTCTCATGCTCTCTCTCTGTCTCAAAAAGATAATTAAGAAATAATAATTTAACATGGCCACTGAAGGGGAGAGGAGTGAGTTTAATATCCTTTTTAAATGGCCTGTTACCTTTTATGAAGATATCCCAAAGCAAACAATGTACCAGGTTAGGAACTATTCAAAGACTGAACAGAAAACTTTAGGTATTCCCTTCAGGGCAATGCATATCACTCTATTAAAAATGTTTTAAATACATCAAAAGGACCAAATCATTCAATAAGCATTTATTCTGTGTCTATCCCTTATGATCAATAACTACAAAGGAAATCATTGATTTAGAGTCTTAAAGGAAGAAAAAAAGAAAAATGACTCTGAAAATATGTTCCTACATTTATTAAAAATATTATCAAAAAGTAGTGCAAATAAATATTCCTTAGTGTCACTGAAGCATCTTTAAACTTTATTTGAAAATAATTTTTAGATTTACCATTGAGTTTGATTGATAGTAGGGTTGCAATGTAGCTTCCCCAAACCCAAAACCCTCTTCTTATATAATCATATATAACAATGATATGCTTTCCAAAATTATAATACTCACATGTGTTCAGTAATATTAACAAGAATTAAAAAAATCTTCTTTGGCTTTAACAAAATTTTACTTTGATATTCATATATTTAACTTCTCAGCAATGGACAGGAGAGGTACCTCCATACCCTTAACTTATAAGGAAGCCATATCTTTGAGGACACAGCAGATTGCATAATTGTATGAACACCCTAATCTGATAATACTTTTATTATATCCTGGTAAAATGAAACTTGTGCTATACATATAAGATGTGTGTGTGTGCATGAGAGAGAGAGATGCCCAAATACTGTGAAATTTTTGAATTTATGTCTTCAAATAGAGGAAACACAAAATTTATACACAAAAGATATATCTTATTAATATCTTTAATACAAGATAGCATAATAATGTTTCCCAGCGACTATTTCTGGAAATTTCCATTTCTAAGAAGGTAACTCCATGCACAGGAGTGGTAAAGATCATCATTACTTGAAATAGAGATGCTACATCTAGACATAATAAACCTGGGTCTGAGTACTGAGTTCTACAGACAGAAAATAGCAAAATCTCATCTTCTCAAGACATGATAGGGGAAGGTGTGCTCTGTATCTCAGCTATTGATAACAAGCAAATCACACTGTTGTCTACTTCCCTGCTGATGGGTCCAAGTGAGAACTATGGATTGGATCAGGAACAGCTTTATTTTCATCCTAATATGTCCAAGAAACAAGCCAGCAAAGACAGCCAGAGCCAGCCTCATTTTCATTTCAGACACATGTCAGTTTCAAGTCATCTTGTTTACTTTCAAAATTTTACTATTTGTTAACATATTTATGGTTTCAGGTTTTTGTTAGTTTTATTTTTCTTTTTATGCAAGTGTGATTAATGTTGGTTATGTCATTACTGTTGTCACCAACCTGGGAAATGATTTTCTTTTGTGTTTGTGAGTATGAGAGAATACATAATGTAAAGAGTTGCATTAAATATTGCAAAATGCATTCCTCCTTTTGAACTGATTTGAGCACTTATTTGAGCTTTCAGCAAGTAAGTTTAAAAAAATATTACATATATCCTTAGTCTCTCCTGTTGCTTCAAAATTTTTATTGATATGACATGAGGTTATAAATTACTAGAAATTGAGTCCTAACACATGGCAGCTGTCTGCATGCTTATGAAAACCCATTAATCCCTCCATGGAGAAGAAGGTAAGGTCCATAATGAATGCTTATCTCTTTGTGATATCCTGTAACTTAATAAACCATAATTAAATGTTATGATATGAAGTCAATGAAAGATCTTTATCTGATGTCACATGGTAAGACAAAAATGTGAACATGTCTAATATATATACCCATGCATAAATACAAAGATATTACCTTATTTAGAAAAAGTAAGGAGGAGACTCTCAGGTCCCCAGAGTGAAGACCCTGCTGAGGAGGGCCCACAGTGGAATACAGGCTTGGGAGAGGAGATCTAAGAGTATAACCTTTGAGGGCTGGAGAGATACCTCAATGGTTAAGGCATTTACCTGCAAAACCTAATAATAGGTTTCAATTCCCCAGTACCTACATAAACACAGATGCACAAAGAAGCACACACATCCAGAGTTTGTTGCAGCAGCTGGAGGCCCTGGCACTCCCATTCTCTATCTGTCCCTCTCTCTCTCTCCCTCCCCCCTCTCTCCCTCCATCCCTCTCTCCCTCTCTCTCTGTCTCTCTCTCTTCTTGCAAATTGAATAAAATATAAAAGAGTATAAACCTTTATAAAAATAAAATTTAATTTAAAATGAGGACATATTACAGTCATGTGACCACACTTGGTATCTATAACTATATTGTTTCATTATTTTCCTTCCTTCCCTTTGCCTTCAAAAGGTGACTTATGTTTTTTAGGAGTGTGATCTATACTTTTATTGTGGGGAGTTTGGAAGAGACTGGTTTGTTATTGCTCCTGTCTTAATGTGTCTCTGTACTTTAGGGACCTAAAAGACAACACATTATTATAAGCAGAGATATTTAAATATCTAGATTCCTCATATGTAATCCTTACTCATCGATTAGGAAAGACGCCCACTTTTCCCTAACACTCATGGTCATTCACTTCTGACCTAATCATAACTGTCTTCTTTGTTACTTATTCGTCACAGGAAATTCATCTTAACTCCAGTTCAATGGAAATGTTACAGCATGGTCCTGTATATAGACATTTCTTTCCCTAAAAAAAAAACAATCTCTTGGCTTGGATCAGGAAAAAAAGTGTTTGGCTACTGGGATTTGGGATCTTGTGAATTTTAGGTATAGGGGAAACAAAACCATATAATGTTATTAACTCATAACACATAGAGCCTTTAGAAGAAATCTATCTCTTCCTGAAGGCTTTACCACCTAGGTGGTGAGAGTGTAAATTAGTTTCTTTTTTTTTTTCAAACATTTCCTTAATGTTTAAAAAATTAGGTTTCAAACAAAATTTTGTTTTCTTCTCCCCATTCCGCCTGTTTCCTCCCTGGGTGTTCCCTCCACACTCCCAACTTAGCAATTGGTTTTCAAAAGGCCCCTTGAGAGTTTTCACAAATCAGCTGCTTCAAGATGCTGAGTAAAATAGTAAGAATTTAAATGTGCTGTGAAATATTTGTTGCATATTTGATTTGGGAATTTTGTTTGTTATTGGTTAGTTATTTTTTCCTAGTTCCTTCCAGAGAGGCATTTCTATGCACAGCATATTCACGGTGGCTAAAGTATTCTGTAACTCCACTCATGACAGTTGAGGTGCAGAAGAGAAGGGTGGTTGCCAGTCATTGCTAACAATGTTATGTATGTAAAATGTACTTTCTTAGTGGGCTTGTATTCATAGAAACAGTGTGATTTAATCATTAGGAACAACAAAACATACATTAGAATATATATGATTTAAATTCATGATTCGATGATTTCTCAGTTTCCATCCTATAAATCCTTAGGCTAGCATATTTCCTTTTATTACACTATTGCAGTTCAGGAACAATTATAATGATCAGGTAGGTAAATTTATTCATAAGTAACAGAGACATACATTTAATGTTCCAAACTGAAATGAGCACATTGGCACTTTTATCTTCCTAAGTGTTATTTACCTGTACATACACAGGAGGAATAGTCACACATGTGAAAGTGATAATCCTAGGTTCATGGTGATAGTTAATCAAGAGATCTTGAGGCATGTATTTTAATGGCATCTTTTTTTATTTTTTATTTTTTAAAAATATTTTATTTATTCATTTTCAAGCAGAGAGAGAGAGAAAGAGAGAGAGCACCAGGGCCACCACCTTGTGGGTCTGGCTTATGTGGGTCCTGGGGAATTGAACCGGGGGCCTTAGGCACTGGAGGCAAGTGCCTTAACTGCTGAGCCATCCATCTCTCCAACCCTTAATGGCATCTTTTGCACACAAACAAAACTACTGTGAACCAGTTACAGATGCAATGTCAGAGCTAGTGTTTCTTACATACTTTTGATTCTGTATGCCAAGTTCACAAACAAGACATGTTAGCTATGAGAAAATAATGATTTTACTGTTATTGTTTTACCTCGTTTGAGACACTCTTATTTAATACTTGTCTGGTAAAATGATTACTTAAAGAAGATAAATGAAACATCTTTAAAAATATTCTCATCTTAAGTCACTCACATGTAATCATTGTTTTCAAATCAAAACAGGATTGGAATGCATCAATTTTAAGTATTGCATGCTCCCTGCTTTATGGTTTGTCACTGTATTTGTTCAGTGCATTCATTATCACCTTTTAAGTCAACAGGTTAATGCATAGTTCATTTAAGAATGTGCTTAACTGTACTGATTCTTCAAATTGTTATATTTTTTCCATTCTTACATTTGTTATTATAGTTCTAATATCTTGTTATAATCTCATCTTCCAACCCAACACTGTATTAATACTATGTCACCCCTTTCACTCATGACCTTCACCACATATACGTCCCAGACACAAGTAGAAAACGCGTGTTCTTAAGGTATTATGGACATGACAAGGCAATACTAAAATACCGAAGATGCTCATTTAGATGCCTACTTGCTGTGTCTTCTCAAGGAAGGAGACACATTTTATATCATTTTGATTTTGGTGGAGAAACAGCATAATTCAATGTTTGCTTCATTGAGTGGAGTTAATTCATCCATGATTGTGTTTAATTCTCATATGATTCTTCCCTTGTTCATGCTTCAGTTGTCTTCCTTACTAAGGCGTACAAAACAAAATCTCAGAACCATGGCAAGCTTACGATTATAACAGAACCATAAAGGCTACAGAATAAATTTTTAAAAAGTGTCTATAATAAATTATCTCATGGATTTGGGTTGGGAGTCACATATAATTTTTAGAAATGAGTATATATGTACATTTAAATCAAATCCTGTAGAGTTTTAAAAGATATTAGAGTCTTTAAATTATCTCCATAAATAAAGCTGATAGGAATAACTTTCATTGAAAATAATTTGATTTGAACAGTTCCCTTAAATAATGGTCTACTTTGGGCTGGAGAAATCGTTCAGCGATTAAGGCACTTGCCTCCAGTGCCTAAGGCCCTCGGTTCAATTCCCCAGTACCCACATAAGCCAGAAACACAAGATGGTGGCCCTGGTTCTCTCTCTCTCTCTCTCTCTCTCTCTCTCTCTCTCTCTCTCTCTCTCTCTCTCTCTCTCTCTCTCTCTTTCTCTTTCTGTCTCTCTATCTCTATCTCTCTCATCTCTCTGCTTGAAAATGAATAAATAAAATATTTTTAAAAATATAATGGTCTACTTCAAATGTGAATAAATTCGGTAATTAGAATAGATAGAGCTAGCACCAAATTCTCAAAAAAAAAAAGGCCACTAGCTCAATTAATTTACCTTTCAAAAAAAGTAGAAAATAACTCCACACTAAGTCTGAATTAGTCAGGCCTTTTCTAAAGGCCTTTCGGGGCCATACAAAATGTATCACCTGGTTACACTATTATCATCTGTGAAGTTGGCATGAGAATCATTACAAACTTACATGACAATTCTTGGAGACCTCATGAATAATGGAGCTCTAAAATTAGCCTGAGACTTACCAGCAGGCAGATGCTCCTCAGCCCTGTCAGTCAATTTTCAATCAATTAAGGTTTTCTGAATTAGCTGCCTCCACTGAGAGAATCCATTCATTCCAAAGTGTCAGTCTCATTGCTTGCTTTTCTGTGTGCCCTAAAAGGGCCTTTCTGCTGCACACAGTTAATTAGAGCACTTAAGGATTGTGTCTTTTCTCTACTGCAAAAAAAAAAAAAAGAAAAGAAAAAGAAAAAGATAAAGAAAAAAATCAAAACCATGGTAAATTTATGACATGAAATCACAGTTTATTCCTTAAATATTTGATGTCTTGAGCAAAGCAGAGACAGAATTCAAAGGATTGGATAGTTTTTATGATCAAAAGGGAAGATGTTAGTTAGGTAATCAGAAATATAAAGAGGTATTAATGTCTTAGTTACTCTTTCAATTTATTACTCTTTGATTACAATTCAAAAATAGAGTCAAAGATTTTTAAACTGTCCATGAAAATTTTGATTCCATTATGTAATTGCCTTAGCTAATCTCGCCTGTGAAAAGGTAGTTGACACCAGCGGCAAAAACAGAAGTTCTAAAGATGTCATCCTAGTCCTGGCTCTTTGTTTGACCTATAATTGTAATTCTAGTATCTTTGAAAGGTCTCTCTATTTAAGACATAAGTAAGCTCAGCACCACTCTGTTGGCTTTAATCAGTTTAAACTATTGGATGTCTATAGATATTAATAGTCCAATGATTGCCTTGGGGTTTCTGTGGCTCCTTTAGAAGGCTTCCTGATCTCCATGGAGCTGTGGTACTTCTTTCTAGATTCTAGAGTTACATTAGCTGATTGACTGGAAATTTGTATTGCCTGCACTGTCCTGTGTATTTGTGCTGCAATTTAGGTCCAGATATAAAGCATCTCTTCAATTCCCAATATATCATGTCATCATTTTTTTCTTAAGATATTTTTTTACAACATCACTTAAGCAAGAACACTGCTGGAACTGCGATAAAGCTTGGCATAAGTGAGGGGAAGACTTTTGCAGATTATATAAACGGGTGAATGTTTATGGCCAACGGGATCTCAGCAGAAGTTGTACCATGCAGTCTGTGGATTACTTTGGGGGTCATTCTGCACTAACACCGTGGTTCATCCATGGAGCTGGGTGGACAGCATCCTTGGGATAGCAGTAGGCCGATGGGCATAGCTACCCGGGAGAATGTGGCAGCGGACAGCTCTCGTTTGTTGTATAGATAAAGGTTGTTTATATAGAGGAAAAGGCAGAGTTAGGGGCATAGGCAGCAAGGGGATTGGTAGGGGCACGTTGTCTGTGGTCTCATGAGTAGATTGGCAGGAGCCTGTACCTGTGGATGCCTAGTTTGCATAGATAAATTGAGCGGGCTTTCTATGTGACTCTAGACATGTATAGAATGGTGATGGCTGCAGAGGAAATGTAACCTTAATTTTTAGGATTTTATTACAGCTGGAATGAGTTTAGGCCCTGAATTGCCTGCTTATCTCAGGGCTCAGCTGTGGCCTGCCTGGAGGGCTGGAGGGGCTAGGATATGCTTGAGATAATCAGGGGTCCCATGCTCATCTCAACTTCCTTAAACAGAAGGAGACAGTCCCAGATGCCTTCCAATATCCTCCATGTCTCTTAGCAGGGTCCCACAGTACCAGATATTTATAAATCAGACACTTCTGATCTCGAAAGATTTGAGACAGGGTTCCCTCTGGTTATTTCCCTCCTGATTTTTTTCACTGGTTCCTATCATGGGGAAAATTGATAATTATTCCTCTTACTAAAAATCTTTTCACCTTATTTTTGCTTGAACAATTAAACTAAATTTTAGGGTATCATTAGGAATATATCTGGACACCAACAAAGTAAAAGACATTTAGTTTTTGATGAAACCAGTAAAGTGTGACATTTGTCATCATTCCTTTAAACATTTGTAGAAAATCTATGTTTTAAGGCAAAACTAATATTATCACTAACTGAGAAGAAAAGGATGTAGAATATTATATCTCTAAAATGCAAGCAGCAACAGAAATAATCAAGAACTAAGTGGACCAGAGATTTAGACAAAACCATCACTGGTTCAAATATTGAAATTGTCCATTTAAACCCAGAGTTAAACTGGAAATATATCCTGTAAGAAAGACATTTCATTGTGAATATGTCACATAAACACATAATCGTGAATTTAATTTAATCCCTTTCACTTCTTCATAAAGAATATATTAGTTTTGACTATGATGGAGCTTCTGGTAGCATTTTCATTTATTAAACTTTTTGTGGGGAAAGAAGAGAAGAGACACTGGCAGTAAAGTTAGGTGAGAATCTGCCCCTCTCAGTGGAAAATCACTTGGGTATGAACTCAAAAGTCAAGAAAATAAAACTTAAGGGAATTACTTAGATTAACATCTATTGACACAAAACAATAATTGAACATTTTGAAATGATTTTTTCTGGAAATAAGAAAATAGCAATATTTGTTAGGTTAGAGATATGCTTTTTATTTAAAAAATAAGAGTTATTTACCCTAAACTGTTCATTTGTATTTTTACTAAATAAAAAGTATCATTTAATATTAAAAATACATTTAATAGCATATCTACTTAACAGATTTGATAATGGTGATCTTTGCAGACTCCGGACCAATATTAAAACAGATCTACCTTTTGACAGAACATCTACTAATCACAGTTGTTTGATAAAGAGAAAAGTGGATCAGTTCCATTGCTTGTTATGTATAAAGGCATGGTCAGTTATAGAAAAAAATAGATCTGTAATTATATAGCTATGCATATGTGTAAACATGTGTACATTGTACATTTTACTGCACAGGCCTCATTTCCATAAGTGTATTTTATTGTGTTATAGGAAAGGTTTAGTTGAGTAAGGGTGATTTCCTCGAATTTTGGCTCAACAGGAACATCATGATCCAAATCACGCCCTGAATGTCCACTGTGCAGTTTTATAAACCTAACTAAAATTTCATTATCCAGCTGAGATTTTATCACTTATCCTTTCATCTCTTTATTCAGTCAGTTAGCCTACACTCCTTCAATTATGACTTTAATAAGCCATCAATTACAAGACATTCCATTATTTTTTGAATTGCTAATAAAGGAAAATATTTCAAGCATTCAAATCTCACATAAATTAATAATCCCGTGGAACACATAAATTGGTTGTATAATTCTCTCACTGCTTTGAGATTTCTTCTGTCTGTTGAAGAGGATTTTGTTGTTTTTTAACTCCATTATTTTACATTCCTTGAGATGGGATTTACAATCATTTTGCATATCTATGAATAAACATGGCCTGGTCCTTAGAATTTCTTTTTTGCAACAAAGCATTTGGATATGACTTTGTGGGACAATGTACAGTAGCTGGCATTCTTTCAGTAAAGACTTTGTTCCACAATTGTTGTCTTGCCCCAGTGATCTCTCCCTTCCTCTAAACAAAATAACTTTTTGTTCAATGGATTTGGAGGAAGTTTTAAATGACAGCTAAAATCAACACAAAAGATAGCAACGATACATTAATTCCACTATCACAACATAAACAAGTTTTACCAAGTTTTCATAGGTGTGGAGAAAATCACTGACCACATCTGTCTCTAATATGCTACTAAGTATAGAGCAATGATTCACCAATAATAACACCAAAAGGTAAGTTTTAATAAAATGTACAATAATATTTCTTAAGAGTCACAATGTGACAGAAACTGACAAGTTGAATGCTATCAAAAATGTGATTAACTGCAAGTACTCTCTGAGAACATAGAAAGTATGGTTTGATAAGAAAAAAGTAAACATGAATTATGAGGAAGGTGACCAGTCAGTCTGGGGAAACCAACACACCCTTCAAATACAAGTTGTTATTTCATGTCAAGTTGAAAGAGTGTTAGAATGTGTGTAACCAGAGATGGTGAAAAAAAACAACAAACATGATAAAGAAAAAACAAGATTGTGAGCAAATATTTGAAACCATGAAAGAAGGGAGTATGCCCTAGAGTGAGTGTGTGGGTTTATTGGGCATAAAGTTAGTGTGTAAGAAGGAATAACTGCTGATGAGATTGGTTGGAACACACTGGAAGGAGCAAAGATGCTATGCCGAGTTTAAAAGCAAAGTAAATGCTGATTTTTTTTCAAGAATGCTAACGTGAGTAGAGAGCCCTTTTACAAAAAGCAAAATGCGTAATGCTGACTTATCTGAACACATATTTTAACAAATTTTGGTGCATAGTTTTGGCCTTGGCTGTAAACTGATGGACAGGGGGAGCCATAAAGGTGTTCACTGAATGAGAGTTAATGCAAATTAGAAAAACCACCTGCATTTCCACCAAAAGGTTTGCATGAGAAATATGTTCCAAAGAAGAAAGGGCATCTCTCCAGAAGTGGCAAAACTTATACACAGATATAACACTGTTTTTTTTTTCCACTAGTTTTCATATCTTCTGAAAGTGACTTGTTTCCACAGATTCAGCATTCCCAAGTCATGTTCAACAACAGAACCACAAATGATACATGGAAACTAGAACTAGCTTGCTTTTACAAGCACATTTAGGACATATCATTCATACTCAAATGGTATAAAACTCATTAGACAAAAAAAAAAAAAGGAAGCAGAAGGATTCCAAAGCAAGGCAGCCAATAGACTATCACTATAAAACTAGTAATAGAGGTTTAACATAGTAAAGTGTTGTGATAAACCTATAAGAAGCTTATTCAAGGATTGTATATGAAAATGGATTAAAAAAACTCCACAGTAACCTACAAATAACCATGTTAAAATTGTTAATTTCAAAGCACATGCTAGCTTTATGAGGAGTTGAGATATCATTGCATATTAAGATAAAACTCTGTTCAAATGCATTTGTACTTTTCTTCTCATAAATATAAAGAGACACAACTTGCGAATTGTGAAATGAAACAGGAAGTGACATAGCATGAGTTTTTCATGTTCTGTGAAGTTGAAACACTAAAAATGTGTTAGGTTATTGGTTGTCTTAAGGACAAAATGTAGATATGAAAAAATTTTGCAAATTAAAACTAGTGCTTCTGGATGAAATTAAGAAACATTTAAAACCATTTTCCCATTCTGAATCTTTTAGATAAATCCCACACTTTTAGTGAATTTGGGAAAATATTGTGTGTATTGCATCAATTATTTGTTAGTGCATACACAGCAATCTATAATGAAATTTTGAAGAAATTGTAATTATGTTTTCCAACCAAAGGCATGGCTGCCTTATACCCACCAAGCTGTAGACCTTAATGTCTATTCATTTAGGGAAAAAATCCACTGAGCATCAAACACTTAATATTAATGAACAGAGTTTATTTTTGGTATTTAACAATTGATTGTCTGAACACCCATTAAAAACCCAGCTGGTCAAACTGGGGTCAAGTGATTAGTTTATTCTCCAAATATCAGCAGTGCAGGTGGGTCAATCACCACTTGACATGGAAATATTCAGTTAAGTTTTAATGGAAAGTACACATTGAAAATGTCATTTATGTCTGCATTTCTGGCATGGTTATCTTCAACTCAACATTACTGCTTGGTAATTTTCTATTGGCTTTTAGATATCAGGAAGTGAACCTATAAGTGTGTGTGTGTGAGTGTGTATGTGTGTGGTGTTCATGCTTGTGAACAATATGTATGGGGTACACAGGTTCAATGGTACATATGTGAAAGTCAGAATACAAGAATAGGAGGTGTGTGCTCACCTTACACTTTCCTTGAGTCGGGGTCACTGGTTGTTTTGTGACTCTAAATGTCTCATAGCTGAAGCAACAGGCATGTGTGCTGCTTGCATCTGTCTTTAAAAAGATTCTGAGGATATGAACTCTGCTTAGACTTCCAAGCCAAGCTGTATTTTTCCAGGGTTTCTTTTTTTCTTATTTTTATGCTGTTCCTGAGGAGGGCAATGGCTCTGCTTCTTCTCCACCGCCATAGCTCTTGCATTCTTTTTGCTCCCTCTTCTGCTAATTTCCCTGAGGCATGGTGGTTGAGTTTTAAATCTGCTTTACCGTTGAGATCGTAAGAGTCTCTGGACTTCTGCTTTGGATTCTGTTGGGTATCCTCAGTGTCTGTCTCCTTTATCCATTCCCAGGTCATCTGATTTTCTGTGGGGATACCTTTCTTGTTCATCTCACCACTTCCTCAAAGGTTTTGTCTGGGCTCTTTACCATAAGTTAGAGATGATTCATCTCCTGCCTGAGTGTCAGGCATAGGCTAATTGAGCTGCTCAGAGGCAAGAAACCCTTAACTGGAACTGGGATCCACTGTAAATTCTTATGGGAACCAAGAACAGGAGCTCCAAGTAGTAACCCACCACTAACCAGAGATCTAAAGAAAGACTGCACCCATTAGAATCTCACCAAATTAACAATGTTTGTCTTATTTAACCTATATGGATCTCACTCTCTATTGGAGATTAAGTTTGTATTTTTACAAGCTCTTTTAAAAAATATATTTAGCTTCAAGCAGAGAGAGATAGAAGAGAGAGAGGAGAGAGAGAGAGGGAGGGAGAGAGAGAGAAAGAGAGAGCTCCACGGCCCTCTGGTCACTTCAAATAAAGAGAAGATATATATGCCACTGCATCTGGCTTTACGTGGGTAATGAGGATTGAACCCAGATAATAAGGCTTTGAAGGCAAGTGCCTTAACAGCTGAGCAAACTCTGCAGCCCAAACCAAGCCCTTTCAACCATTGAGTCATCTCTCCAGATTCCCCATATAAATATCTTAACCCAGCATATTTGCTGTCACAGTCCACCACAAAGCATCAGCTGGACCATTTAGGACCTGTGAAGCCCAAGAATATGCTGTTCATAGTGGTTGCCACATTCATATCAGCAAAGTGTTGAAACGCTACAAAGGACTGATTAAATAAGAACTGACTTTTATCTAAATGTCTACAAAGAGGAATTTTTCCAAAATCTCTGGATATGGATACAATCCATTTGGAACAGTTTGGAATTTAAAAAAATTTAGAATTGCTTAGAATTTTTCAAAAGTCTCTAATGAGGTTTCCAAAACACAGTGATCTATTGGTAACCAATGACTTTTCAATGAATTAATTTTGAAAACATTTTTTAAGATACCTAATAGACACAGAACATTGAGATATGTTCAACTTCTTCTGTCATCATAGAAACACAAATAAAAACAATAATATACAAACATCAGAATGACTAAACTAAACGTAGATAAACTATCAAGGGTTGGCATATAGCTAGAGAAAATGACATTCTTTTATATATACTGGCTGCCAATTGTTTGGGATAATATAATATTTTTTCTTTAGAAAACAACAATGAAATATTCAAACATTGTACTCCACCACAATCTCATTTCCAAGTATGTGATCGAGATAAATGTAGGTTTGACAAAACAATATAATGAATAAAAATGTATAATTTATCATCCACAAAAGCTAGACACAACCCTAATAACCAACAACAATAAG
>PVHP010034042.1:0-19296 GCA_004024765.1 Zapus hudsonius
TGTCCAGAGCTCCATCTCAGGTCATTGAGCTGCCTCCTGTGTCTGTCTGCTGTGACCTTGGAGACCAGAAGCATACCGGATGCTGTCAATTTCTTTCAATTCCATCAACCAAAAGACAAGTGTCATTTAGTGATTTTATGAAGTGAGAGTCTGCTGCGTTTTGACCTTGGGGTTTCTACATCTGTGACTTATTTTTCCTTACAATCTTTTGTCAGGCTGCCTTGGAGGATTTCATGTTACTGTCAGGGGAAAATTACCATGAATTCTTTCATATGTCATAATCCTGTCATTTCTGCCAGAGTGGCCCATTGTGACTCAGTGGATGAGGTGGGGTTTTTAATTGTTATTGACTCTTTTGTTTGAACAATCGAAGCTCGTGACTCCCTTCTATCTCTGTGAACATGTGTCACCATGGGTATTGTCACTTAATGCCTTAGGTGTAGACCAAGAGCTATTTTACCCTCCTAGGTTCTTGGGGAGTTTGGAGAAGCTATTTAAAGAAAAGATTTGCTTTGGGGGAAAAATTGATGTCCCTTTTAGACCTCAGTAAATATAAAGCCATCTGTTACTTTTTGCAGTGTGCCTATATTTAATGTTTTGTTCTTAGTCAATATGAGGCATTGTGTCTTCTCAGATAATTTTCAGATGTTGAAAGATTGTTTGTTTGAACCTGTTCTAGTTATTTAATTCACTTTACAAGCACAGTAATTTTATAGGGACATGAGAAACGAAAGCCATTCTCCTCACCCCAAGCAAAGCCATCTCTTATCACCATGATCTTAGAGTGAACCTGTTCTCCCTCCCTCTCAGGAAATGCTGTTCTTGGAAGAAATCCAGGCCACTTTCCAGGCCCATGGATTCTCTCCAGCTCTATCACTACCAAACAGTGTAGACATAGCATTCTGCAGCATGAAGAAACACAGAGATCTGATGAGGGAAAGCACAGGAGCTTTTCTGAGATGCCAGGTAGTTTAGAACCATGCTCTCCTTACTGCAAAAAGTCCTCCACCTTCTAATTCAATTGAGTGTACTTTTGAGAATCAAAAGAGATGACTAGTTACACTTTTGGGTAGACGAGTTATGCATGACTGCACAGGCTGCAGAGAGAGAATGAAGGTTTGTGTCCACCAAGGCTGTGCGATGGAACAAAACCACGGGGCTTCCAACCAGGAGACCCCAGCTCTGCCACTCACTGGCAGTGTATCCTTGGGGAGGAAGGAGTCACCGGACCTGCAAGCAGTTTATATCCACCATGGTGTGATTCTATTGCACTTATGGGTGGTATTTCCCAGGTAGTGATGTAAAGGAGTGTCTATTGGTCTACAACCTTCCACAAAACCAGCTTTGGATGTTTTCTCTCTGATCAAAAGGACTAATTGGACATTGGGATCTTCCTTTTATTGTAATAACTCACAGATGTGGCTAGTATGTTTTATGAACATGTACATTATGATGTCACAGTGACCAGACTCCTGTATCTAGCATTTAGAGAAAAATATTTTCAATCAATGCATTAACTTTATTAACTCTATACTCAAATATTCAGGGAAACATTATGCTATATCCTGTAAGAATAATAATGCCCATCAACAAACAGGGAGTGAATACAGTAATAGTTAAAAATATCTTTAAAAGTACAAAAGAAATTGCAGAGTAAAGACAATGCAAACAAAGCCCATCATGCCAGAATATGAAAGAGTCAATTGCTGCAAGACAGGGGAGACTTTATGTAACTGTAATTTTCCTAAATTAGAGGGCCAGTGCATGGAGGGATAAATCTTTAATTATGGTTTTTAGATACTCTGCAGTTTCAGGGTCGTTTCTATAATTTCTGCCTGCAAACAAGCATTGCTAATTTTTGTTCTTTCCTGGGCATGACAAGAGCTGTCATTTGTTTTTCCTAAATATCATATTCCTGACCCAGAGTTGACTGGAGCTGGGCATCACTGACTCAGTGTGGCCCACTATATATAATCAGAGATCATCACGACTCTGTGTTTAGTAGGAGCATCATTAGTAGCTTGGAATCTGCCTAGATGGGTGCATTCACGCAATGGTATCTGGTGACCATTCAGGCCAGTCATTCTCTCCAGAGCCCATCGTGAGAACTAGCTTGCTGGTATCTTTCTAACATGACACTAATCTAACATGATCACACTATCTTCCCCACAGCCCCCATTTCCTGAGGAAGCTAATGTTTGGTGGATGAGAAACCCACTTTCTCCCAGACCCCCAGGCTTTGCTCCCTTCACTCCAGTCATCCCTGTTCTGCAATTATAGTGAAAACAGCTATAGATAAGGCTGGCATCATGTGGAAATTTAGACAATAATAGTAACAGTATTCAAGGACTAGCAACAGGTCTTTAACAAAGAATGAATAGACTAGCTTTCCTTGTATAGTTTGGTTAAAGCACATTTTTGAGGCATGGGAAATAGAGGTAAATGATACTATTAGTGCACCAATATTTTAAGGGATTCATGCAAATTGTTTCACTATACAAAGAAGAAACTTACTTATAGGAAAGAGCAGATTTTATAATCCTTATTATGTCAAAATTTTAGTGAAAGACTGAATAGATTAAATAGTTTTATAAAAATGGCCGTAAGCCATTAGTAATTATACCTAATAACTATCACTGCTCAAGGGATCACCATAAAATGTAGGCTAAGGACATATTATCTCTGTGTTGTCCTGAAAAGTCAGTGATGTTTTCTCTTAGAGACATGTTGTTTTCAAATGAACAAGTGTCATTTTGAGGCAAAAGTGAACCAAATTGAAAATTCACATGTGAGCAGTGTTACTTACGTTGAAATCAGCGGAACCTATAATCTCCAAATTCTGGAATCATTTTGTGAATCTCATTATGACACACACTTTGTAAGAACATGCTCCAAGCTATTCTTTTACAGTTTACAAAACAACCTTCACATCCCCGTTCCCATTTTATTTCTACAATATTTCTGGGTAGCAATCAATATCATTCCCTCTAATTACAGATTAAAGAGAGTAAGAAGATTTTCAGGTACTGAGAGTCACAAAGATAATTGGGCCTCTGAAATGTCTCCTTTCTTCATGAAAGGAGAAAAATATTTATAACCTGTACTTTTTTGTTTTATTTTGGTATCCATGATCTTTACATTTAAAGGAATTTAGTTTGATGATATTTCAATATGTAAACTATAGCTATCATTGGGGCTGGAGAGATAGCTCCTCAGTTAAGGCACTTGCTTGCAAAGCCTAATGACCTAGGTTTGATTCCCCAGTACCCACATAAAGCCAGATACACAGTGTGCATGCATCTTGAGTTTATTTGCAAAGAGAACTGGTACACCCATTTCTCTCTCTCTCTCTCTCTCTCTCTCTCTCTCTCTCTCTCTCTCTCTCTTTCTGTTTACAAATAAATAACTTTAATACAGCTGTTATTATTATTTGGCAATTTTGAATTTTGAACATGATTTCCACTGAGTGCTTATCACATGACAAATACTACACATGCAGTTCTGTATATGTAGAAAACTCTCCTTTAACACCCACAGGCACACCTAATTGCTACTTTTATATAAATGAACCAGAACAAGAATGGGATGGACGTCAGGATCATGTAGAAATGGGTAGAAATTAGAACATGACCTTCTACTTCCTGTGCATTGGTTTCATTCATATGAATCACTTCACCCCTGATTGGTGCCCACCTTACTTTCTACTCAAAGAATAGTTTTTTTTTTTTTTCATATAGTGAAAATGCATTTTAATTTGTGACCAAATATTCTTAAAATTAATTCATATGCCATAGCTTTCATTTATACCTTTCTTTGTGAATTTCATCATTTGCATATTCAACTGACATTCATCCAGGAAAAAGAATGGTCATGTTCAATCACTATTAAGTCTGCCTGATTTGAAGTGAGACTACCTCATCCCCGACTCTAACTCCCCAGCTTGCTGGGTGCTCTTACTGGCACTTTTCTTAGATCAACTTGCTCCATTATAAAATGGTGTAAAAGAATGTTTCCTGCTGAGTTTTCTATGCCAATTAAAGCAAATGCATACATGTAAGGTACTCAGAACAGTGCCTGCAATAGGATGTTAGTTCTCACTTATAATTAGTATATACAAAAATGGTAATGTAAATTGCTCTGAAAATTATTAATGGAATTAAATTATACCAGAAAAAAATTTCTTCAGAACCCAAGCTTCATAAGTCACCGTGAAAAACAAAAACAAAAAAGACAAAAGACTTAAAAAAGAAAGCCTCTAGCTTCTTGACCTGCTATTAATTTGGAAAGAATTTTATCATAAAGTGAAGACTTTGTCAGATTGATTGGATATTGGGCCTTTAGCAAGTGCAAATTTCACGAGCATTCCAGTGTGGTCCTGTGTGCTTGCAGTCTTACAAAACGTGACTGTGTCTGTCTGTTCACAGAACTGCATGGAGTGAGCAAGTGTGAGAAACAACCCTACAGGGACAGCTCGCTGGGGGAGGGGGAGGAGAGGGGGAGGGGAAGGAAGGGGAGGGGAGGCTACCTGCACCTCCAGCTCCCTGGCTGGTCCCTCCTACAAGCCATTTCCAGCACCTGCATCAGGAACTGTGGACTGGAAGTCAGTGGAGTATCTGTCTTTACTGGAGTGCCTGCTACACAGAAGACACAATGTTCTTTCTGCTTGGTTACCTCAAATTAATGAACTTGATGTGTTTGATGGAAGCTCATAAATATTACGGAGCCCCAATGACATTATTTTTATCACTGCACTTCATTTACTTGATCTCATTCTTTACCATTCCCCCATTTCCAGTGGACTAGAAATATTAATTATCAAGTGCTGGAAACCACCAAACAACGCTAGTAAACATGAGCCGATCATTCCCAATGACAAACTATCCAAGTTCTTTAGGAAACAGACATCCTAAGCACAAAGAAATCTGCTCTGTTGTTTTCGTAGATGTTCAGAATTCTCCCCTCTCAGCATCCTCTCCACACTGCAGCGGGCTCTGCAGTCTCTGCACAGCTCCATGGCTGTTTTGTTTTCCAAGGCAGAGCTCATTCACTCATTAACAATGCAATTGAATGTGACAGTGGCATCTCTGCATGTGGCCTGCATTGACTTCTCTCCCACAGCAAGACGCCTGCATGAGAGAGGAGCTGGGGGTGTCTTTGCCTTCTTCTCTTTGACCTCTTTCCTGTTCTGTCATTTGCCCCACAGCATCCTTACTGTGGTCCTTGGGAACATCTCCCCTCAGTCCCCTGACTATGAATAGAACTTCAGTGTCCAGTCAGCCCTTTCAGATGCTCTCAGCTTCTGCATCTAATTTTGTCCCCTTCTCCCAAACCATCTTTATGTCTTCAGGTGACCCTTCCATTCAGCCCCTAGGATGACACTTCTCGGTCTTCCCACTAACAGGCTTTAGTTGTAAAGTAGGTTTTTTTGGATTTGTTTTTTTTTTAAAGAACATAATGCCAAGTCTCATTAATAAGTCACCTTTTGGTGCTGGAGAGATTATGGATCAGTGGTTAAAGGCACTTGCTTACAAACTGTGATTGTCCAAGTTGGATTTCTCAGTATCAGAATAAAGGCAGATACTGCAAAGTGGCAACATCGTTTGCAGTGGCAGGAGGCCTAAACATGCCCAAACTCTCTCTCTCTCTCTCTCTCTCTCTCTCTCTCTCTCTCTCTCTCTCTCTCTCTCTCTCTCTCTCTCTCTCTCTCTCATAGAAAGTCACCTGTAGCATCTGGAAGTTTGTCAAGAATAAGCCAATCATGGCATCCATTTGAACGGATCTTCCAATGTATGAGAAAAGTTGTCAGTTCTTTGGATGGGAAATCGAAGCCCTCAGTCATCTGGAGGTGAACAAACCGCTCTGTTCCTTCACTGTTGTGGGTGCAAAGGAGTGAGTACAAGCAACGCTCTCTTCAGAGAAAGCCTCCTCAATCTCCCCTTGCCCCAGCCGCTTCTATGACAACCCTGCTGTATGTTCAGGCAGTTCACACTTGTGACATAGGTGTTTGACCTTCTTCTTATGTGTTCTGAATGACTGCTTATCCAGTGCCTTCCTTGGAAGTAAGAGATGTTCATGGCTATAATATCAAGTCTATTTTCATTAAATTGCAGAGCATTTAATTGACTGGTTAGATCACTGTATGATAGGTGAGGCATACCTGTGAGGCAAACAGGTATAGGGAAAGAGTTTAGCCACCAGGGACACTGCTCGGCTTGGGCAGAAGAACTCATCCCTTTCCTCACAACACACTTGAGCAACCGACTGCCATCACAGGACCCTAACCTGCACTGAGCTACACATACACCCCGCTCCTAACGACCAACTAGCTTCTCTTCCTCAGTGACCGTTAGTTGTGATCAGCTCCTATTCCAATATGTTCTTAGATTTGGGTCTGAAGGGCAGGGTGCCATGCAGCCTCGATTGGCTTTTGGGTGCTATGAGATAAACTGTGATCTCTTAAGGGGTCTATTTGGGAAAATCACCAATTTTTCATCTAATGACTATACATCTGGATGTGCATAAGAGTAAATCAGATCATCAAGGAAACGAATATGCATAGTGGAGTAAATATTGCTATATTACCATACGTTGTCAATCAAATGAGAGCATCTCTCAAACGACTTCCCTAAAAACTAACGTCTTCTTATGGATGCCTTAAGAAAAAAGGCCCGGGCAAAAACAGGGGCATTTTTGTATTCTCCATTCAACTGAGACACTGTCAATTTTGGTTTTGTTTCTCAAAACTTTGCTATCACTTTGCTCTAATAAAGTTTTTTTCCGGGGCTGGAGAGATGGCTTAGTGGTTAAGGCATTTGTCTGCTAAGCCTAAGGATCCAAGTTCAATTCCCCAGTACCCACATAAAGCCAGATGCATAAAGTGGCACATGTGTCTGGAGTTTGTTTGCAGTGGCTGGAGGCCCTGGTGTGCCCATTCTCTCTCTGCCTCTTATTCTCTCTCTCTCTCTCTCTCTCTCTCTTTCTCTTTCACTGTCTCTAAGTAGTGAATAAAATATTAAAAAAAATTTTTTCTGATTTTTTAAAAATTTATAATTAATTTGCAAACACACAGAGAGAGAGGGCAGGAGGGAGAAAGAAATGGGCATGCCATGGCCTCTTGCCACTGCAGCTGAATTCTGGGTGCATGCATTACTCTGTGCTTCTGGCTTTATGTAGATACAGGAGAATTGAACCTGGACCATCAGGCTTTGCAAGTAAGCACCTTTAACCACTGAGCCATCTTTCCAGCCCCTAAATAACGTTTCTTAATGCTTTATTGTGTATTCATTTTTAAAACTTCTTTGAGTAAGATGCCAAGAAGCTGAAAAATACCCAGCATCTACTAGTAACAACGGTCTTGAAATAAGAAAAAAGAAATCATTTTAAAAGTGATTTGGGTAGGAAATACCAAGAGATGATACTATAATTTTGGATGAATTTGCTGGTATCTATCAAAATTATCTCCAAGAGCATAAATACATTCTACATGATGTAAAATTTGAAAAGTGTTTGTTTATAGTATGAGACAGTAGATCTCAAGGTAACTTGCAGGGATATTGGAGGGCAGCTAAATAATTATCTTTGGTCCTTCATCCTGGGAGGTTTGCCAGTTTCCAGCTGATTACTCTGCAACCAGGACATCCTGGTGCCTTGGTTGCCTAGCAACCACTCTCCTCCTATTATTTCTTTCCTTCCAGAGGTGCAGAATACAATTTCAATCGGATTTGAAGCTGGCAGATAAAATCAGTTTCACTATATCAGCCAGCACGTTTTTGCGTGATCACAGTCTGAGCTTTACCTCATACAAACCCAGATTCACACATTGACCTCAGAAAAGGTCAATAACCTCTGTGTGTTGTCTTTAAAAGTGAATATTTCATGGCAGGAATATGTGTGTGTTCTAAACAGACTTTCCTGCTCTGAAGTCTTTGCTTTCCTGTGGAGAACAGCCTCTTGAAGGTCAGGGGTCAGTGCTCCAGAAGTGACAGAAGTTTTCCCAGAAGCTCTTTAGTAAAGGTAGGCAGAGAAGAAGTAGGGGAGATACAAGAGATGAGAGAAAGAGAGAGAGAGAGAAAGAGAGAGAATGTGTGTTTGTATGTGTGTCCATGCACGAACATGGGCACACATGGGCATGACAAGGCCTCTTGTCACTGAAAATGAACGCCAGACCAGATGTATTTACCACAAGATCCTCCAGCTCCATCCTTTGGGATGCAAATGAATTTCATTCTTGCTTATAGCTGAATAAAACTATATTTTGTATAGCCCACATTTCCTTCAATCCATCTGTTGCTGGACACCTAGTCTTCTGAGCCAGGATGAAAGGCAGATTTTTGTTGCATTTCAATTTGAGAACATGACCTTAGGTTTTACTTCTCTGCTCTCTCATCAGTTCTAGCTTCAAATTTGGTTCAATGTCTATAAAGTACATATGCTGAAAAAAGCATCTATCACTTTTGATGACCAATATGAGCAACTGCAGAGTAAGCTCCTGATGTGATATGAGGAAAAATAAACACAAAAATGTCAGGATCCTCTTGCTACATCTTATGATTATTAGTTTCTCTCATTTCGTTTTGCTCATTTCATTAAAGCAATATTCCTAAATCTTCACAGCCTCACAATGGCTAGTGCTACCTGTACAAGACCTGTATAATGGGAAGAAAAAATGATGGCACCAAAATGGAAGAGAGACTAGGTTTAAAGAAGAAAGGATTCAATGGAGGGAGGATTTAGCAGGGAAGAAAAGGAGGGTGGTGGGAGAGGGTTATGATCATGGTATATTGCTTATATTTATGGAATTTATCAGTTAAAAAAGGTAAAAAAAGAAACCAACAATATTCCAAATGTCAGATTTTTGTCAGCTATTATTGACCAAAAGCTTACTTCTGGATTTTATAAGACTTATGGTGCAGCATTGGTGCAGTTCCTTTCTCATTGATGGAACAAAACACCTCACTAGAAGCTAAACATGGCAGTGCACACCTTAATCCTAGCAGTCTGGAGGCAGAGGTAGGAGGATCACTGTGAGTTCAAAGCCACCTTAAGATTACATAGTGAATTCCAGGTCAGCCTGGCCTAGAGCGAAACCTAACTCAAAAAACCAACCAACCAAACAAACAAATAAATAAACAAACAAAAAACCACTTGACTAGAAGATTATGGGAGGAAACAGTTTATTTCAGTCTTACAGTTTCAAGTGGAAGTTTCGTCATGAGAGAGTAAAGCATGGCAGAGCAGAGGCTGGACATCACAGCTTGTAGTAGAAGCAGGACGATAGCAGCAAGAGTAAACTAGCTTTGGCTAGGAGAACTCAGTCTAGAATACCTAAGCTCTGCCCAAGAGACATACCACCTCCAGCAAGACCCTACCTCCCAAATTATCACCAGCTGGGGAGTGACCATGAGGCATAATTGCAAACCCATGAGACTAAGGGGACATTTCACAGTATAAATATCACATAAAGTGGACAATTCAAAATAATCATAAATAGACTATGTCTTATCCCATGAAGGTCAGGGAACTATGAAACATCTATCAAGAGGACAAAGAGGAGGGAAGGAGAGGGATATAAAAACTAATGATGGCATAAATCAGTTCTAAAGAAACCTACTTCTTTGTTCTCTAATCAAAAGGTATAACTCTTACTGGGAGTGGTGACGCATGCCTTTAATCCCAGTACTTGGAAGGCAGAGGTAGGAGATTACCATGAGTTCAAGGCCACCCTGAGCCTACGTAGTGAATTCCAGATTCCAGATCATCGTTCACAGCCTAGGCTAGAGTCAGACCATACCTTGAAAAACGAAACAAAACAAAAACAAAATAAATAACAAAAAGGGGGGAACTGGGCAAAATGTGAAGGCAAGTGCCTAGTATGGGAGGACCGATCTCCATCATATCTTCCTGGGCAAAGGGAAACATTGCAGGTGAAGTAGTGGATTAAATAGAAGTCTGAGAACCTTCTCTATGGAGATGGTAGTGGACACAAAGGGGTCTCAAAATATAAAACAGAAAATAAACACTAAAGAAGGCTTCTAATACTCCCTCCAAGGCTCAGGGCACATTGTAGAGGATGGGTGGGGGGATGTAAGAGCCTCAGGATGGGAAGGTGTACTATGAGGCATTGTCCTCCCCATAGGTACCCTCTGGTGCATTGATGAACAGCATTGAGATTTCCAGCCCACTTTGATTATGGATCCCCACTGAGGAGGGTGTGCAAGAGGACCCTCCATTGAACCATGACCAATGTGCAGCATGTTCATGTTAGATTTCCCAGTAAATATTATTTTTTTAAAAAGGTTTAACCCACTTTACTATCTAAGAAGCAATTCAGACATGTCCAAACTTTAAAAAAAATCTTTATTATGAATAATCATATGCATTGTATGAGCAAATCTTGTGAATGTGTCTGTTTCCCTCCTCTCTGTCCCCTACCTAAGAGAAAGTAAGGAGACAAACAGGAGACCAATCACCACAGCAAGTCTGATAACCCATGAAAGGTTAATGGAGACAGACACCAATGATATCCATCACAACCCAGGGCAAAGATCCAGAGATACTTAAGATCTCAACAACAAAGCAGACTCAAAACTCATCCACTATGACTCAGGGAACTGAGCGGAAGAGGGGTGGATAGAATATAAGAGCCAATGGTGGGGGAGAATACCCAAAGACATGGCCCCCCTCAGCAATAATACATAAGAGGGAAGGTCATAAAAAAGAACAAAAAACTGGTTACCTCTGGTGCAGTTTATAGCCCCCTCTCTTATGGACATGTCCAAACTTTTATAGCATGGTAGAGCATTGTCATCTAAAAGTTTAAAAGCCAAGAGCTCACGGTGAGCTGTGAGGTGTGGGTATACAGTGGCCTCAAGTAGATGCTATTTGCTGCAGGGAAGGTCTATTGTGCACATTGACTTTGAGTGTATTTTCCAATTACTGAGATTGCAAAGAACACTTTAGGGGTTGGATTGAGATCTTGGAGGAGACCAAGGTTAAAGATAGAGCATGAGTTATGATGGAGAAGTAGATTTGAGGACTGAGTATTGGCTGAGAGCAGGGAAAACATGGTGATACATCTGGTATAACTAGCTTATGTTCGGGGATTCCCAGAAAACCCAGCCCCAGGAATCCATTGGCTCTCAAACTCACAATCCTCCTATCTTACCTTCCCAGGTGTTAGGGTTAAACTATGTCTCACCACACCTATTTAGGTAGCTCAGGTTTATAAAGGTCTAGTCTAGACATCTTTTTGTGGCAGACAGTGTAAGTCAAAAGAAAATTCTGTAGTTTTCTGTTTCTTTTCAAAGTGCTAAATTAAATAAGCAGGAAGCCATTGGCCTGAGGCTGTCTTTGTACTTTGAGTTTCCAGGTAATGCAGCCTGATGTAATTAAACAAACTAAATCCTAATTTAGGAAATATTTTTTGGTAATAACTGGTTCTTAGCCAATCAAAGACAGCTAAGAGTGCTTTGAACCTCTCCTGGGCAAGGGCATCCCAACCCATGAATAAATGTTCTTTGCCCAAATAAACTGTTAAGTTGATTTTGTTTCAAGATTTTTTTTTTCTTACAACAGTACCCTTCTAGATCACAATAGCAACATGCCAAGAAGCAGGGAAAGTAGTTAAAAGTGAACATCAGATGCAAATCGGGACCCACCTATTCTCACAGGATGAACTCCTGGAGTGTGGTGACCAAGGACCATTAAACCTCAGCACCTCTGGAGGCTGAGAATGCCTGTAAAGTACATGTGGTGTGAGGGAGTAGATGAGCCATGTGCTAAGGAAAGCAACTACTAGGTTGGTCAGTTTTGTCAGTGCTGGGGGGAAACATCCCTGCCTGAAACACACTCAAGGAAAAGAAATTATTTTGGCTCATATTTTCAAAGCTTTCAGTTTGTCATTGGCTAGGCTGAGTCAGTAGTGAGGCAAAATGTCATGACGGCTAATGTGTAGAGCAGGGGACTGTTTGTCTCATTGTAAGCAGGAAAGAGAATAAGAAGGACCCAGGCACCAGGTATAACCTCCACAGATACACACCCCAGTGATCCGCTTCCTGCAGCGAAGCACCCCCATCTCTCAAAATAGCACCACAAGCTAGACACTAGCATTCAACACAGGAACCTGTGAGGAAAATTTCATATACATATGATAACACGTACATTTCATATACATATGATAACATTTACCCTAATCTACACCTTGAATCCATTCCCATATCAATTATTATCCTCAGGAAGTAAGAGCATGCCTTACCAAGAAAATCACTGCTCTTCTTCCCTGTACGTCTTACAGTCACATCCTTTTAATGCCTTAATTTTTTTTGTTAAAATATTTACACTTTCATTGTTATTTTCAAAGTTATTTATAATAAGCAAAAATATGAGAGTTTATCATTGTTTGTGTAAAAGAAGAGCTGCCCCAAAACCATGTCTCCATCATTAACTCTTTGACCTCCAAAACTCACAGTGAATTCTCATGACAAATTGCTGTGCATATCCTTTGGAGGAGGCACATAAAATTGTGCAGATGGCTGGGGAGACTGCTGTGCACAAAGTTCATTAGCGTCTAGGAAAAAAATATAACCACTTCACAATGGATTCAAGTAGAAAATATTTTTTTCAAACCTTGGTAATACATCTACTGAATATGTCAACCTTGTTTCAAGTCCTTCCACTAGAATTAACTGAATATTCCCAGCAATAATTAAATGTATTGAACACGTAGGCCTTTTTATCCCTTTATTGTCCATATTTAGATACATTGAATGGGCCTTTTTTATATTCCCACAACAATAACCTGTTGTAATGCCCAGGTTTCAATTATGAAATATCTTCTACTTTTACTTTTTTTCCCCTAAAGTAGAACAAGTTAACCAAAATAAATACAGGATAATAATAACAGAAAAGTATAAATTCCATATGACATCATTCATTCAGTTGAGATCGGCAGTTTTATCTTGGGTAACGTCATTCCTTTATTAAATTTATTTGTCTTTCTTTCATCCTTCCTTCCCATTTTTATTTTTATTTTTTTACTAATTTATTTATTCATTGTTAATAATTAGAAACACTGTATGATCAAGTCTTGTGTTGGTACCCCTCCAATTTTTTTCTCCCTGCCCCCAACACACTGAGGGCCCTCCTCAGTGGGATTACTGAAATAGTCCATGGGATGGGGAGTTATGAATTATATAAGCAGTAGCCAGTTTTTGTTGTTGTGGTTGTTGAGAGGGACAATGACTCTGGATATTCTCCCCACCATGGCTCTTACAGTCTTTCCACCCCCTCTTCCACAAATTTCCATGAGTCATGGTGGGTGAGTTTTAACTACTTTCTTGTTGAGATCTTGAGTCTCTGGATTTCTGCTTTGGACTGTGTTGGGCATCCTCAGTGTCTGTCTCCATTACCCTTTCATAGGTTATCTGACTTGCTGGGGAGGTAGCTCTCTTGCTCATCTCACCATTTCCTCAAAGGCTTCATTTGGGTCCTAGATGATGAGTTAGGGGTGGTTCATCTCCTGCCTGGGTGTCAGCCATCATCTCAGGTCCTCTTGGTGGGATTGGGTTGTCCATGGTTCTTGCTGTCTTCTGAAAAATACAAAAAGAACCTCCAATGGAGAGTGAGATCAGTATAGGTTAAATGAAACAAACATTGTTAATTTGGGGAGATTCTAATGGGTGTAGCCTCTCTGTAGGCCCGTGGTTAGTGGGGGCTTCCCCTTTCCCTGGGTTCTTGGTCTCCATAAGAATTTGCCTTGGATCCCAGTTCCAGCTAAGGATTCCTTGCCACTGAACAGATCTCTTAGCCAATCAGCAAGCCATTGATTACCCACCTAGGTTAAGCACCACTATTGCACAGGTGAGCACTTCTTGGCTTATTGGTCCCTGCCATATAGCAGTGTCCTCTGCATTATCAGGCCATTGGTTGGCATATATCAATGTCCCCTGATTTCTCAGAATACTATTGGCCAATTTCCCCTGGAAGCTTGCAAAGTGACTTCCAGCACCACACAGGCTTCTTTTTTCTTTTTTTTTCAAGCTAGTGTCTTATTCTAACCCAGGCTGATCTGAAACTCTAGCTCCAGGTGAACTCACAGCAGTCTTCTACCTTAGCCTCCCAAGTGCTGGGATTAAAGGTGTGTTTTTCTTTTCAATTTTTCATTCCCTCTTTTCTTCTTCCTCTTTCCCCCTCCCTCCTACTTCCTTTCTCCCTCCCTCCCTCTTTCCTACCTTCTTTCTGCATTTGTGTGTATGGGCACACCATATCTTCTGGTATAGCAAATGATTGCCAGATGCATGTACTGGGTTTTTTTGTGTGTGTGCACTGGGGGAAATGAATCTAGTTGGAAGACTTTTCAAGAGATCACCTTTAACAACTGAGGATCATCTCTCAGCCTCTAGATTTATCCTTCTTTAATGTGATGGTCACCCGTGGCATTCCACAACCATTATACCACAATGCCTCTTATGTAAATAAAATTAGCTTACACTGTTTTCATAACTACACATATTTCTAAATACTACTCACAATACACATATCTGAATTGTTATTGATTCTATTTTTCAATGTGGATCCATTTTTTCACTTTCCATTCTTATTAGTAATGCCATGATAAAATCCTCCACTGAATTTTCACATGTTCCCTAAAGCTTCCTTCGAATAAGTACATAGAACCCATTGCCCAAGATTTTACAGTTTCTAGGTATGTTATATATACCATTGCTAGTTTGCCTGCATAAAGTGTAAGATTGAACCCATCTGCTCGCTAGGGCATAATTACATTCTGAAGCTAAGCAGATAAATAAATAAATAAGTGAAAGTCTCAGAAAAAATGTTTAAAAATGAAATGTAACAGTCTTTGCTAATTTTGATAAAGGTCATTTTCTCAGACTTCCTTGGCAACACAGACGTCTGCGTTTGGGAAAGGACAATTGACTCAGAAACATAAATTGCTACAGAAGAACTTCAACTGGTCATTACACTGCAGAGGACGTGCAGGAAATGACACACACTCCACACTCTGTTTCTCTAACACACTGCAGTGATAAGCCATGCCAAGCAGCTATTATCTGCTCTTGTATGGGAATGTAGGTGTGTTTTATCATCTATAAGAGAAAAATGTATGATTGATATAAATCACAATGAAATGTTTGGGGAAAAAAAAAACTGACCTGTAAAAGTCAGTGTAAGTTCCAAGAGTTGGTGGAGGAAAACTTTAGTTAACCTAATTAAGACTTTATGAAGTGGAAAAAGTAAGTTTAAATTGGATATTAGATAATGGAGATGGTTGGAAATGAAAGAAAAGTAATATGGTCTAAACAAGGAAAGAAACTATGCATGGCACGCTAATTCTTATATTGGCTATAATGAAGAGATTCCACTGGGCATGTGTGGAAGGCTTTGTACAAAGTATAAGAAAACAGAAAATTCTAGAATGAGAAAATCTAGCTGTCCCTTATAAACGACAGCAAGTCATTCCATCTGTTCATTTAAGCATCAATAAATATTAACATTTATTGAAAACCTTCGGTGAACAAAGTAAACATTAGATAAGTGAATTTGTCTTTGTATTCACAAACCTGACAGTTTAGGTATAATCAGGCTTTGAGGTGTTAACTTGTGCTGTGACTTTGTTACCAACACAATGAGAGCCCTGTGGGGAGGACCCTTTCCTCTTTCCCATGCTCTTTGGTCAGGGACTTGGATTCAGAAACATGGCTCGTTTCTTTCATGCCAAGAAGGATGCAATACAGATGTCCTAATTCACTCCTGGTGCTGTAAAAACTGCCTTAGAATAGGTGATTTATAAAGGGAAAAAAAAAAACAATGTTTACTCATAGTTCTGGAGGTCGAGAAGAGCCAGCAGAGGCCGGGTCTGGGAGGGCTGCTGTCTCAGCTTGGAAGGGCACACTTCTTGTGACATCCTCACACGGCAGAGGGTTAGAGAGAACTAGGTTCTCCCTTAAATCTGTAGAGAATCATGACTCCCCACAAGGACAGAGTTGGCATGACTTAATCACTTTCCCCAAAGGCTTCACTTTTATAACTTATAAACAACACAGGTTGTCTTTCTTAGAAACATATGTGCTCAATAATTAGGTATCAGTGCAATTATGAAAGTTCACAGGAAAGGGGCTGGAAAGATGGCTCAGCAGTTAAAGGTGCTGTTTGCAAAGCCTGACGACCTGGGTTCAATTCCCCAGTACCCAAATAAAGCCAGATAAGAGGTCCTAGCATACCCATTCTCTCTCTCTCTCTGTCTCTCTCTCTCTCTCTCTCTCTCTCTCTCATTTTCTCATAAATAAAAACATTTAAAACAAAACAATAAAAGTAATATCATCCCTGGAACAAAACTGATAGGACATGCATTTGGAGAGTAGAAGGTCATCCAGATACAGAGAATTTTAAGCTAAGACCTGAAGGGAGTGTGAAACAGATGGACAAAAGGAAAGGGCTTTCTAAGCAAACTTGGGGTAGGAGGATTAAAAGGCACACTTTGGTGTGTAACTGGCAGGAGGCCAGTATGTGCTGAAGGAACCCACAGGTAGGTGAGGTGTAATGAGCAACCCTGAAAGACACACATGTCAAGGGCTTCCAGGATCTGCTTTGCCTTTCCCTGGATGATATATTTGGGACAAAGGCCTTTTCATGTCTCCCTTTTCAGTTCTACCGGCTCTACTGCACATGTTATTGTTCTGCAATAAGAGAGCTCTCTGACAAATAGTGGCGTCTTTGTAATTGTCCAACTTTGTAATCAATACCTTGCTATTCTTGAAAAGTTTCAGAACGACAAGCCAGGCATTCTCAAAATTTTCAGCAATGGTTTCTGTTTTATTGGAAGCTTCATCCTGCTATTTCTAGAATCTTCTTTATCCTTGGCATGTTCTTTCCTCTAGGTATCTTGCATTAATTACATCCATAGTTATGTGAGACATTCATAAGAGTTTTCTTCTAAAATCTGTCTGTTATCAGTCCCATGTCCACCACTATTTACTTAACAAAATTTTAAGGACAGGGAATACTTATAGTGATATACATATTGTGATGGTTAAGTTTTGTTGTTGACTTGACCTTTCAAGTAATCTTGGGTGGGTCTCTGAGGATGTTCACAGGAAGGCAGCCTCTCAGTAGGGGGTGGGATGTTAAGAAGTTCAAAGAAGCTAGAAGTAAACATCTTTTCCTGTGTGGACAGTGCAGGAAGAAAATTCCAGAGACCCAGGAAGCCATAAAGTCTGGGATAGAATTGCAAGACCCCACCCTAGGGCTATATAAAGGTGAGAGAATTCTCTCCTTGCTCCGGCCTATTTGCTGTTCTATGTGTGGTGTTGGTGATGGGTTTTTCTCTCTGCTCGGACCTGTGAAAGAGGACCAGCCCTCTTTCACCTTTATGGGACTTCCCCTGGATCTGTAGCTTAAATAAATCGTTTCCTCCCATAAACTGTGCCTGGTTTGCAGATTCATCCAGTGGCGTGTAGCTGACTATGACACATATATATGTATATATATATATATATATATATATATATATATATATATATATATGTATATATACAAATTCATACATATAGCTGTTAATTTTGTATATACACAATATAGCTATAAGTATTTATATTTATACACACAGCAATCTTTTCTTTGACACTTCCAAAAATATTCCTCTTTATTCTAGAAAAAATACATATTCTTAAGTCAGACATTTTCAAATTTAGGCTCCAGCTTTTACTGATTATTTGTAGTTAAGTTATACCCATTGATGGAATAAATTTGTAATATGCTAGTATTGGGATAACTACTGGAAATATATATTGGAACAAGCAATATATTTTGATTTGGGGAAATTCACATTCTATTAAATAATGTGACTTCATTTTTCTCCTTCAGAGGGTAACTTATTGAATTATTCAATGATGTTAATAAACATATTAGTAGTTTTTTTTTTACTTCACTAATCTATTTATGAAAATATTTTACCTTGCTGGGAGCTAGATAAGATTTTTGTTTTGTGAATCATATAACATGAATTCAAAGTTCATATTCTAGTTCTCAAAGCAACCTCTCAATCTTCTCAGACTCTAAAATACGTTTTGTTTTCCACACAATATTTCCAGAATTCCAAGTGAATTAGTCAGTTATCTGGTTGGATGATCTGTGCGTAAAAACTTAGTTGTTGTGTAACTTGACATGAAATTTTGAGATCATGTGTGCTCAATTTGTCTCATCTATTCTAACGGTGAGGATTTCCTAAAGTTTTTTCTTTCTGATCTATGACATCTGTTGTGAGAAAGGAAAGAATACAAAGTCCAAGAGCAATACTCAAAATTACACTTGTTGAAGACTTTTCCTATGCCACTCTCTATCTCTCTGGCTCTCTGTTTTTCTTCCTCCCTCTCTTTCCTAACTTTTAACTCTGTTTTTAACTCATTATATATGTGAGCACCACTCACATGCATATATAAAACAATGTAAAAATAGCTACAGAATTATTCAAGAAGGATGACTTTGTTGTAATTATACAGATAGTTGCCACTGGTTAACTTTAACTTCTGTTAAGAAAAAAGTTTTTTAATTTATTCAATTAAATATTATTGAAATAGTACTTAAATGCCTTCCCTTAAAAGCACTGGTATTATGTTTTGCTTAGCATAATAATAAAATGCCTTCACCTGTCATTAAGTATTCTGCAGGTAACAATGAGCTTGCTAAATAAGGTGCAGTCATTTCATATCCCACTTTAGGTGTTAAGGAAAATTTTATCTTCCTTCAAGACAGTTATTGAAGAATAAATATAGCATAGCAATGTCTGACAATACCTTTCAGACATCATCAAGGGGATTATGTATAAATAGGAAGAGGACACTGAGGACAATTGCAGGAATCAACCAAGAGTCACAATGTGAAAGTTCGCCATAAAATAAGAGGGGTTATGGAGAACTCTGAATAATAATGAAAGATGGGACTCCAAGGTTTCAGTGAATGAAGAATTCAGGCACATTTCAAATAAGGTTGAAACTTTACTAGGAACATCTACAGCTATAAGGAGGGACAGAAGGAAGGAGGAAGGGAAGGAGAGAGAGAAAGAGATTGAAGGCTCAGAAATACTACAATGGAAAACTTAGAGTTCATTCCCCATCCACTCTTTTTTTTTTTAAATTTATATTTATTGTCCATAATGAGTTACATTATTTAGTGGGCAAACCATGCGTTGTTATCCCGAATTCCCCAATCCCCCCCTCCCCGTCCCTGATCAGTTGTATATCCTCCTCCGTGGGCTGTCTGTATTAGTCCTTGTGGCAAGGG
>PVHP010034043.1:0-19297 GCA_004024765.1 Zapus hudsonius
TCATGACTGCCAGGATTGGAGTCCCAGTGCCCACATAAAGCCAGATGCATAGAGGCTTCCAGCCTGGGTTCAATTCCCCAGCCACCCATGTAAAGCCTGGTGCAAAAATTGGCATAAGCATCTAGCATCCATTTGTAGGGGCAAGAAACTGTAGGTCCCCCCCCACGTTGTTTTAAAGAACTGATACCCACTTTGATGCTCGAACTTTACTTATTAATTAGTCATGTTCTCCACTTCTGGATCTCAGCTGTTCCAAGAGGCTCTTTTGGCTCATAGCACTCGATTGAGTCCTTTTCTTGACGAACCAGGATTTTTCTTTCTCTTTTTCTTTTCCTTTCGCTTTCTCTTCCTGTATCTCGCTCCCTCTTTTTCCCCTTCTCCTCTTCTGGGATTTGTCAGTAGAGAAGATCGTATACAATTTAAATTCCTTGTAGTTTAGAAGCTTTTATAGAGGAGGGGGAGAAAACGGATTTCAGGAGTTGACATTGTTGAACATGACAGTAAGACAATCGTTTCTTATTTAGGAACTTGGAAACATAAAGGCTGGGAACTACAGTCTGATCAGTTAGGGCCCAGGAGCCTTCTTGTTTGCTGTAGACTCTGGGAACAGGCTCACTTCATTATGTCTCCCATGTCAAGTCTAAATGGTTCAGCTGCCATCAAAGGCCCTTCCCGGCACAGTTCTTCACACTCAGCCATACCTCCCCCTGGCTTCTGCAGCACAGGCCTAAGCCACCATTTCCTCAAATGTTTTTTGTCCCCCCCACCTCCCCGTAGGGTCTGTCTAGTCCAGGCTGATCTGGAACTCACTCTGTAGTCCCAGGCTGGCTTTGAACTCAACAGTGATCCTCCTACCTCAGCTTCCCAAGTGCTGGTAACAAAGGCTTGTGCCACCACACCTGGCTTTCTCTTAGGATTAGTTTTTAATTTGTATTTATTTATTTATTTATTTATTTGCAAGCAGAGAGAGTTAGGAGACAGAGAATAGACTCGACAGGGCCTCCTGCCACTGCAAACAAACTCCAGACACATGAACCACTTTGTGCATTTGGCTTTCTATGGGTATTGGGGAATCGAACCTGGATCATTTAGGCTTTGCAGACAAGTCCCTTAACTGCTGAGACGTCTCACCAGCCCCTCTCTTGGGATTTTTTTTCATGGTTCTGCCCTGGAATTTCTTCCTTACTGCTTACTCAAATAACCCCCCCTCCAGTTACCACCATATCATCATAGTTCTCTCTACACCTCTGTAATTGTATATCCACATTACATGATGCAGTTCTTAGCCCATCCTTTGTCTTCAGGCGTCCTTTTGTCTCGTTTCCTGATCCTAGCATCACGCAGTATCCTAACGTACTATGACATTGCCTTTCCCTTATACCACCCTTTAAGGGTCTAAACTTACCCGGTCGCCTGTGATGTCGAAGTCATGGAAGAGCTCTCTGAGCTCCTGCTTTTTAATATTGAAGAGAAATCTGTACATTTGGAAATTGTCCACACCAATTTTTAGCTCCCCATCCAAATCAAGCAGGTCAAAAACGGGCCGAGAATGGCGATACATAAACTGTTCTTCTAGATGGTTCTATTTGGAGAGAAACACGTAAGACGTGGAAAAGCATGGCTGCTGCCCTGTAAGCCCACTCCCTAGAGAGCTCAGAGGAAAGCAAAACCACAAGCATGGGAAGAACCTTAGACGCTAGTGTCAGGAAGTGACGAGGCCTGCCTGAGCCTCTGCTTTCAAGGGACACTTATGGCCTTGTTACAGGTTCTGTCATCATGCTTTCCCTCACAGTCCCTGAGCACCTCAAGAAGTACTTGGCACAGTGATGACCACACAGTCACTTTCCTCATGGTGTGGAAAAGGACAGGTACATTTCTTGTCTATCATCCATCTCTGCAGAAAACTCTGAGCAATAGGACTGCGGAGGGGACAAGGCACCTGAGATCATTGGTGATGCTTTGAAAACCACCAGCTACCTGCTGGAGAGATGGCTCGGTGGTTAAAGGCACTTGCTCTCGCATAGCCTGACAGCCCAGGTTCAATACCCCCAGTACCCATGTAAAGCCAGATGAACAAAGCGACACATGTATCTGGAGTTCACTCACAGTGTCAAGAAGCCCTGGCACACCCATGCTTGCTTTCTGTCTGTCTCTTTCTCAAATAAATAAAAATATTTTAGCCAGGCATGCCAGTGCTCACTTTGAATCCCAGCACTGGGGAGGCTGAGGTAAGAGGATCGCTGAGTTTGAGGCCAGCCTGAGACTGCAGAGTGAGCATCAGGTCAGTCTAGGCTAGAGAGAAATCCTACTTTAAAAAACACACAAAAAAATATTTTTAAGAGCCAGACATGGCAGTGTATGCCTTTAATCCCAGCACTCAGGAGGCAGAGGTAGGAGGATCAGGTGAGTTTGAGGCCACCCTGAGACTACATAGTGAATTCCAGGTCAGCCTGGGCTACAGCGAGACCCTACCTCAGGAAAAAAAAATTAAGCAGGGCTGGGGAGAATAGCTGAGTGATTAAAGGCACTTGCCTGCAAAGACTGTGGGCCTGAGTTCAATCCCCCAGTACTCACATAAAGCCAGCTGTACAAAGTGGCACATGCATCTGAAGTTCATTTGAAATAGCAGAAGGCTCTGGAGCACTTGTTCTCATTCTCTCTCTCAAATAATTTTTATTGGGGGTGTGGAGAGTTCAACATAGGGTCTAGCCCAGGCTGAACATTTGGACAGACTGAAGGCCAAGAAGCTTTGCAGCTGGTAACCCTACCCAGAGGGGCAGTGCAGGAGGGCCGCAGCCAGCACGAGCTAGGCAGGTGTGATGGTTAGGTTTTGTTGTCAACTTGGATCTTTTTAATTATCTTGGTTGGGTCTCTGAGGATGTTTACAGGAAGGCAGCCTCTCAGCAAGGGCCAGAATGTAAAGAAGCTCAAAAAAGCTGGAAGTAAACATCCTTTCCTGTGTGGGCTGTGCAGGAAGGAAATTCCAGAGATTCAGGAAGCCATTAGGTCTGGGAAAGGATTGTAAGGCCCCACCCTAAGGCTATATAAAGGGGAAGAAATTCTCTCCTTGGCCCTCCTGCCTGTTTCCTGTTCTGTGTGTGTGGTGTTGGTGATGGGTTTTTCTCTCTGCTGGGACCTGTGAAAGAGGGCCAGCCTCTTTCACTTTTATGGGACTTCCCCTGGATCTGTAGCTTGAATAAATCGTTTCCTCCCATAAACTGTGCCTGGATTGGAGATTTATCCCAATGGCGTGTGGCTGACTACTACAGTAGGTAACAAAACACATCTTGGGGCTCGCTTCGCCTCCCTATGGAAGGAGCTCTCTGTACTTTCTCCTCGTTCCTTCTCTTAATCTACTAAAGTTTCCCTAAACCTTAAAAGAAAATATCCAATTTATGTGTGGATGGCCCATTCAGGAACCAAAAAATCAAGGCCCATCCCGTTTTTGTTTTCCTCTTGTTTGTAAGGAAATGGAATTCTTCAATGCCTTCCTCCTTCAATGCCAGCTTTAGCAAGATGAGAGCAGCCCGGCCCTGCCTCCTCTGCCCCTGGTCCTAATCCAGTGCTTACCTGCTGTGCCAACAATATGCAAACCAACATGTAGAACTGGTCAAAACCAATCTCGCCTACAGCTGTCCAGTCCAGCATATCAAATATAATCTTGATCTGCCTGGACTTCAGGTTGGTCACATGGTGGAGGAAGTGATAGAACAGCACATCTGTGAAAGGGCAGTCAAGGGGATGGATCATTCTGGAATTACAACAGGGAACCACATTAAAAAAATGGGCTGGGGGATGGCTCAATGGTTAAAGGCACTTGCTTGTAAAGCCTACCAATTCAGGTTTGATTTCCCAGTACCCACATAAAGCCAGAAGCAAAAAAATAATAATAATGCATACATCTGGAGTTTGTGTGCAGTTGCAGAGTGCACTCATTCTCTCAAATTAATTTAGTTAAATATTAAAAAATATTAGCCTGGTGTGGTGGCTCACTCTTTTTCTCAGAACTTGGGAGGTAGAGGTAGGAGGATTGCTGTGAGTTTGAGGCCAGTCTGGAGCTACAGAGTAAATTCCTGATCAGGCCAGGCTAGAGTGAGATCATACCTCACAAAAACAAAAAGCGAAAAATAGGGCAGCAGAGATAACTCAGCTGTTAAAGGCACTTGCTTGCAAAGCCTAAAAACCCAATGGCTCAGACTTGATTTCCCTATTGCTCACATAAAGCCAGATACACAAAGTGGTGCATGTGTCTGGAGTTTATTTGCAGTGGCAGGAGGCCCTGATGTGCCCATACTCACTCTCTTGTCTGCCTCTCTTTTTTTTTTTTAAACATTTTATTTATTCATTTTCAAGCAGAGAGATAGAGAGAGAAAGAGAGATAGAGAGAGATAGCACCAGGGCCACCACCTTGTGGGTCTGGCTTATTTGGGACCTGGGGAATTGAACTAGGAGCCTCAGGCACTGGAGGCAAGTGCCTTAAGCACTGAGCCATCTCTCCAGCCCTGCCTCTCTTTTAAATGAATAATTTTTTTAAAAACGGAAAGAAAATAGATGAACTTTAATAAAAATTGTAATGCTGGAAGTTAATTGTCCTGGGAAGAATGATGACACTTTATTTGTGGTATTACCAGAAATGCCTCCACAATTCCTCAGAACTTTAATTGCCCTTGAGCTATGTGGTAAAGCACCATGCCCAGAGCTGTGGAGAAAATATGGCCAGTTGACCCATACGACCAGACAAGATGACAATGGTTAGTGCTTGGCTCCTGACCCTAGCTGCATGTTCCATGAAGCAGATAGATGGCCATTCACATGTCACCAATGAAGGCCAAAGTGCACTCCTGCACAAAAGGAACAGCATTTGTCTCATGGGGGACCAAGGACACGTTCTTTAAAATGCTAACATTGGCCAGGTGTGGTGGTTCATGCTTTTAATCCCAGCATTCAGGAGGCAGAGGTAGGAGGATCACTGTGAGTTCGACCGGAACTACAGAATACAGATGAAAAAAAAAAAAAAAACCTAACATTGGGCTGGAGAGATGGTTCAGCAGGTAAGTATGCTTGTTGCATGAAAGCCTGAGACCACATGAGTTTGGTTGCTCAGACCCCGTGTAAACAGCCTAGCATGGTCACACGTTTGTAACCCCATTCCTGTGGGGAGTGGAGACCAGAAAATCACCGGGGTTTATGGCAGCTCTGCCATCAGAGAAAGAATCTGCCTCAAAGAAACACATTGATGAACAGTATTAGAAGGGCACCTGACACTCTCTTCTGGCTCCACAGGCCCAGTAACACATCTGCCCATATACATACACACACCACCACCACACATACTGTGATGATTAGGTTTTGTTGTCAACTTTTGGTAATCTTGGGTGGATCTCTGAGGTTGTTTACAGGAAGGCAGCCCTCTCAGTAGGGGGCAGGATGTAAACAGACTCACTAGAGCTAGAAATGAACATCCCTTTCCTGGAGGGCAGTGCAGGAAGGAAATTCCAGAGACTCAGGGAATCAACAAGTCTGGGAAAGGGTTGCAAGACCCCACCCTAAGGCTATACAAAGGGAGAGAAAAATCTCTCTTCCCCCTGCCTGTTTTCTGGTGTGTATGATGTTGGTGATGGCTTCTCTCCCTCTCTCTACTTGACCCTGTGAAAGGGGACCAGCCTCTTTTTCCATTATCAAACTTCCCCTGAATCTGTAGTTTCAGTAAATCTTTTCCTCCCATAACTGTGCCTGGTTTGAAGGTTCATCTCATACTATGCACAAAAAGAATGCTAAGATTTGGGGCTAGGGACATAGCTCAGTCAAAAGTGCCTGCCCAGCACGCACTTTCAATCCTCAGCATCTATGAGGCCAGGTGGGATGGTACTCACTTGTCATCCCAGCACATAGGAGGGAGACAGGAGCGTCAGAGATCTTGGTCCCTCTGGTTAGCTGGCTCAGTGGGTGAAGGGCTGACTTCACAAGCATGAGGATCTGAGATGGGATCACCAGTATGCTGGACATGAGCCAGTGTGGTAGCACACGCCTTTAATCCCAGGCAGAGGTAGGAGAAGTGCTGTGAGTTTGGAGCCAGCCTGGCACTAGAGTAAGTTCTAGGTCAGCCTGGACTAGAGAAACCCCACTTCAGGCCTTGGAGAACAGAGGCCAAGGTCAACTGGTCGCACCTGGGAGCAGCATGTCCTAGGTGTACATAGCAAGCTAATCAATCAATGCAACCAGCAGACCTGGGCCACTTATCTCCATGGCCTGAAGTGGCCCCACGCACCCAGACAACATGAGCATGCCCTTACCTCCTGGGCATTGCATCATCAAGGAGCAATTTGGTTACTAGGGAACTCAGATCTCAAGTACGCCAAAGTGAGACAGTGGGGCTTGGAAGTCAGAGTCCGGATCTCAAGCTTAGCTTTCTTTCTTTTGTTTTCTTAGGTAGGGTCTCACTCTAGCCCAGGCTGACCTGCATCTCCCTCTGTCATCCCAGGCTAGCCTTGAACTCTCGGTGATCCTTCTACCTCTGTCTCCCAAACTCTGGGATTAAAGGCGTGCACCACCATGTCTGGCTTGGTTTATTTTGTTAAAACTGGACTCCTAAAAATCTTTCTGGAAGGATCCTTGTTTACCATGACATGGTCTTCTGTGTGGTCAGGATGACTGGATCAGTAGGACACCTTATTTATACTTGGGTTTAAAAGAACCCAGGGTGTTTCCACTGGCCTTGTTTTTGTGGCTGAGGATTTTTGGTAATTCACAGGTACCATTGGAAGGAAAGTGAGCAGGGCTGGGGAGATGGCTGAGTGGGTCAAGTTCTTGTCTGCTCTTCTCCCCTCTTCTCTTTTTCTTATTGACACAGGGTCTCAGTAGCCCAGGCTGGCCTTAAACTCAGGTGGACTTCACTTCCTGTCAAATGTGATTCACAGGATCCTTTAATTTTATGTGTGTGTGTGAGGGGGAGTGAACATGTATACGCATGCATGGAGGAGGATTGCCATAAATTCAAGGCCAGCCTGCAGCTACAGAGCGAGCTCCAGGTGGGCCTGGGCTTCAATCCCAGCACTTAGTTGGCAGAGGTAGGAGGATGGCTGTGAGTTCGAGGCCACCCTGAGAGACTACATAGTGAATTCCAGGTCAGCCTGGGCTAGAGTGAGACCCTACCTCGAAAAACTAAAAAGAAAAAAAAAAAACTATCAGTTGGACATTGTGGCTCGTGGGTGGCTATAATCCTAGAACTCAGGAGGCTGAGGCAGGAGGAATAATGTCCAGGCTACAGAGTTGCAAGTCAGTGTGGGGTAGAGTGAGACACTGTCTCCAAAAGAGAGAGTGTGTGGGGGGGGAGAGGGAGGGAGGGAAGAAGGAAAGAAGGGAGGAAGGGAAGGTGAGAGAGAAAGGGAAGTTAGGAAGGAAGAAGAAACAAGGAAAGAAGGAATAACACTTAATAATTCCTTTTCAAGTACATCAGGCAGAGTGCTCAAGTAAACATTCATGGGCTCATTACATGATCTCTGAGATGAGCGTGTGTGTGTGTGTATGTGTGTGTGTGTTAAGGATTGAACCCAGGAGCCCGTGTTCTGCCACTAAACAACTACCCAACAACCCTGGACATTACCATTTCTAGATGCGGAAACTCAGACTCGCAGGTGACAGGGTTCTCTGAGTCCCTGAGGGACAGCGGGAGGAGCCCAGGTTCACCCCAGAGCCTGCACGTTCTTCCTCCCACTGAACTGCCACCAGTCCCAACTCTGCTAGCAGGTTTTTTTCCGCGCTTCATGTAGAAGACGAAATAATATTCATTAACTAAACAGTTTCCAGTTCATGTTTTCCTGGGTGTTAGCTGTCAATGCCAGGAAAAGACTGACCGTTCAAGGTGTTTCTGCGGTGTGCGTCAAGAAGGTGGAAATACTCCATTAAGGCCTTCACGTTTCTCACAGATAATAAGCAGTATATCTTGTCCAGGTAGAGGTACCACACGAATGATCCTTGCCTCAACTCCATCTTGCTATGCTTTGTAGCTGGAGGCTCTGGCCAGAGGACAGAGAGTGCAGAATTCTGTCTCGGAACTAGAATGCTGGACAGGGTATCTGTCTAACCCAGCAGAACTACAAGTCACAATGCCAGGCAACAGTCAGCAAGAGCGAGTGATGGATAGGAAAACTGAGCTTGGTGACAGAGTGGTGCTTGGGAACTATTAGCCTAGATATGTTGATTAGGAAGAAAAATAGAGAGGCTGGAGAGATGGCTCAGTGGTTATGGTGCTTACCTGCAAAGCCTAACAACCCAAGTTTGATTCCCCAGTACCCACATAAAGCCAGATTCACAAAGTGGCACATAGATCTGGAGGCCATTGGCAGTGGCTGGAGGCTCTAACACACTTGTTCTCTCTGTCTCTCTGCTTACAAATAAATAAGTAAATAAGTAAATAAATGAATAAATAAATAAAATTTCCATAAGTGGTATATGAGTCCTAGTTGCTCTAATCATATTGAAGCCATCAGCTAGTGAGCGTATAGTCAAGGGGAAACTCTTATTTTCCTTCCTATATTATCACTCACAACATTCATTCTGTCATATATATTTCAAAATAACCCCCAAATCATGGGTACCTCTAATTTATGGCCAGATTGTCAAAAACCCAAGTGTCACTCCAGACTTACGATTGGCACCCAAAGTGTATGAGTGGGGCAGTCTTGTGGGACCAAGCCTGTGGGCTCTGCAGGAACTCTACAGAGAATTTTAGGACACCCAGTTGCTATCTGCAGAGAATGGTTTGGTTGGCAGAAACTCCGCCCAAGCATCTGGCATCTGGTAAATCAAAAGGTAGATTAAGGGCTGGGTGTGGTGGCGCATGCCTTTAATCCCAGCACTCGGAGGCAGAGGTAGGAGAATTGCTGTGAGTTCGAGGGCACCCTGAGACTACATAGTGAATTCCAGGTCAGCCTGGACTAGAGCGAGACCCTACCTCGAAAAACAAAAAACAAACAAAAAAAAAGGCAGATTAACCATAGAAAAGTATGTCAGTGTGTGTGTGTGTGTGTGTGTGTGTGTGTGTGTGTGTGTGTGTGTGTGTGTGTGTGATAAGCCCAGACTTCGAGTCTCAATCACCAAGGATAATCTTGACCTTCTCATCCTCCTGCTTCAACTCCTGAGAGCAAGGATTACAGGTCAGAGCCACACACTTGACCTATGCAGTGCTGGGGACCAAACCCAAAGCTTCATTCGAAGCAAGCATTCTATTAATAGAGCTACACCCCCTCTCCCTCCTTGGTCTTTGAGACAGGGCTTGCTTGGAACTCTCTGTACAGTCTAGGTTGGTCGCAAACTTCTGCTTCTCCTTCCTCAGCTTCTCGAGTGTTGGGCTTACAGATGTGTGCCACCACCCCGACTATTCAAGTTTTATGTAAAATGGGAATCTTCACAGAGAAACAAAGACCCAAAGAAATAGGTAAACTTGAGGCTAAAGAGATGGCTCAGCAGTAAAGGTGATTGATTGCCTGCAAAGCCTACCAATTCCCCAGGACACACAGAAAGTGGCACATGCGTCTGTTTGCAGCGGCTGGAGGACCTGATGAGCCCATTCTCTCTCTCTCTCTCTCTCTCTCTCTCCTATCTCTCTCTGCTTGCAAATAAATAAAGGAGAAAGAAATACATAAACTTGCCCAGTATGGTGACACTATGCCTTTAATCCCAGCACTCAGGAGGCAGAGGTAGGAGGATCACCATGAGTTCGAGGCCAGCCTGAGAATACATAGTGAATTGTAGGAGACCCTACCTGGAAAAACAAAACAACAACAACAAAGACATATGAAGGGAAAAGTATAATCGTTTCTTTAATATATTAGGTATTAGGTGTTTCAACAAAGAAGTAACTTTTTTCCAGGTAGGGTCTCGCTTTAGCCAGGCTGACCTGGATTCACTATGTAGTCTCAGGCAGGCCTCGAACTCACGACAATCCTTTTAACCTCTGCCTCCGGTGGGCTAGGATTAAGGTGTGCACCACCATATCTGGCTTCCCCTCCTCCTCCTTTTTAAAAAATATTTTTTTATTTATTTACTTGCAAGCTGAGAGAAAGAGAGAGAGAGAGAATGGGCATGCCAGGGCCTCCTGCTAGACTTTGTGCATTTGGCTTTTATGTGGGTAATGGGACTCAAACCTGGGCCAGGTTTGTAAGCAGCCTCTCCAGCCCCGGTTCTATTTCCCAGCATTCCTTGTCAGGAACACTTTGAACAGCAGCCTTTGCACTGACCCAGTGACACACTGACCTTATCTAACTACACTTGGGTGCTTGCACGATGCCCAAAAGTGCTTCCATTCTTCTCTCCCTCTCTCTCTTCCCTCCCTCCCTTGATTTTTTGCATGTGTGTGTGTGTGGTGTGCATGCATGTATGCGTGTTTATGGGGGGGAGGCGGAGGGTGAAGTCAGGTGCCTTCTTCAATGGCTCCCCACCTTATTTTCTGAGGTTTAACCTAGAGGTCTAGGCTAGCTAGCCAGCAAGTTTCGGGGATCCCCAGTGTCTGCCTCTCCAGTGCTGGGATGATAGGTGCACCATCACACCCAACATTTTTACATGCATCCTTGGGATCCAAACTCAGGTCCTCATGCTTGTGCTCATGCTTGCTCGGTAAGCACTTTACCCAAGGGGCCATTTCCCCAGCCCCCAAGTGATATGTTTCCAGTAAAGTCCAGAGGAGGAGGCGCAAACACTGTAACACAGGCTCTCTCCTTCCCGGAGTGTGACAGTCGCTGAGGCTCAATGTGTTCATGAAGGTGGGTTACCATCACAGGCCTTTCGGGCTGCATTTTCCATTGGGAACCACATCTAATTTCAGCTAAAGGTATTTTATAATGTCTTTAAGGTACAAACTGCTAGCGGTCAAGTAAGCACAATGGACAGGATCAAGGATAACAGTGGTCAAAACAGGTTTTAGGGGCTGGAGGGATGGCACAGTGGTTAAAGTCTGACGCCCCAGTTCCATTCCCCTATGCCCACATAAAGCCATTGCACAAAGCAGTGTATGCATCTGGAGTTGGTTTGCAGTTGCAGGAGGTCCTGGTGAGCCCATACTTTCTACCTATTCATTTATGTATGTCTCAAATCAATAAATAATTTAAAAAAGGTTTTTTGTTTTATCCGTATTACAGCTTTTTTTTTGAGGTAGGGTCTCACTCTAGCACAGCTTCTTATTTATTTATTTATTTATTTATTTATTTATTTATTTATTTATTTATTTATTTATTTATTTTTGAAGTTGGGTCTCACTCTAGCACAGGCTGACCTGGAATTCACTATGTATCCTCAGGGTCGCCTCCCAAATGCTGGAATTAAAGGCATGCGCCTCCATGTCCGGTATGTTTTGTATTTATTTATTTATTTATTTATTTATTTATTTATTTTGGTTTTTCGAGGTAGGGTCTCGCTCTAGTCCAGGCTGACCTGGAATTCACTCTGCAGTCTCAGGGTGGCCTTGAACTCATGGTGATCCTCCTACCTCTCTGCCTCCCGAGTGCTGGGATTAAAGGCGTGCGCCACCATGCCCGGCTTTTATTTATTTTTTAATTCGTAAATAAACAAGAAAATTCCTAGGGGCTGGAGAGATGGCTCTGTGATTAAAATCGCAAGCTTGACCGGGTTCAGATCGCCAGTACCCACATAAAACCAGATGCACAAAGTGGCACGTTTGCAAGAGGCTTATTCATTCATTCATTCGTTCATGCATTCATTCATTCTCTCTGCTTAAAAAAAATGTTTTGGCTTAACATGCATTAGCTCTGCATCATGAAGTGAGCTAAATCTCTCGGCAGTTCCAGCAGGTTTGTGGCTCAGAGGCTGGAGGAGCCTGGGGGAAGCAAGAAACCGGTTAGCTAGGGGAGGGCGGGGGGACCGACGGGGCCGCCGGGGCGCCGCGTTTTGCGCACTAGGAGGCAGCCGCGCGCCGAGGGACGGAACCGCAGCGACGGCAGCCACCCCGGTGCGAGCCCAGGGCGAGTGCCCAACGCCGACCCCATCTGGGACATCAGCCGGGCGGGGCGGCTAACGTACCGGCTCAGTGGCCACGGTGGACGCTCGCGAAATGTCACGTCGCTGTCCCCCGCATTCCACGGAGGCGTTGGGGAGCCCCGCGGCGCAGTCAGCCCCCCGGGACCCGTGCGTGCGCGTGTGCGCGCGCGCGTCCCAGGGGTCCCCAAGCCGTCGCGCACCCCGCGCGTGGCTCGCGGGACTACAGTTTCCAGAGTGCCCCGCGGCGCCGGGCGGAGTCGGGGAGAGCCCACGACGACCAATTAGGGGGTCTCGGGGCGAGGCGCAGGTGGAGGCCGGCCGGTGGGCGGGGTCCCCGGAACGCCTCCCCGGGGCCGGCGGGCTGGTTGGCCCGGGGCGGCCCGAGGGGCGCGGCGCTGCGGAGGCGGCCGGGGGACCGGCCGGGGCGGGGACGCACGGGCGCGCGGTTCCGGGAGCTCCGGCCGCGGCGCTGCCCGGGCGCACTTGACCCGAGGCCGGGTCCGGGGGACGGTCCCCGAGCGCCGCGGGGTGCCCTGGTCTCTCCTGCGAGCATCACCCCACTCACCGCTCGTGCGCCCCCTCCCCCAGACATGGCTTTCGCCAATTTCCGTCGCATTCTGCGCCTGTCCACCTTCGAGAAGAGAAAGTCCCGCGAATATGAGCACGTCCGTCGGGACCTGGACCCCACCGAGGTGTGGGAGATCGTGGGCGAGCTGGGAGACGGCGCCTTCGGCAAGGTTTACAAGGTAAGGGTGGCGGGGCGCGTGGGGTGCCGGCCGCGGTCCCCCACTGTCCCGTTTATGCCACCCCTCGGGGCAGGGCTGGCACCCCCACTTCCTGTGTGCCTGGCACAGTGCTCGGCGCCCCAGGGGGAGACGAAGGGCCTCAGTTTCGGAAAAGGTCCCCCGGACACCCCTCGGAGCCCTGTGACAGGAGGCATACCTTTAAAAAAAAATGGGGGGTGGGGATGGGAGAGGGTTCAAGGCGGGGTCTCGCTCTAGCCCAGGCTGGCATGGAACTCACCCTGCAGCCCCAGGCTGTCTCGAAGTCGTGGCGATCCTCCTGCCTCTGCCTCCGGAGTGCTGGGATTAAAGGCGTGCGCCACCACACCCAGCCCGAGGCTTACTTTTTAGCGATCTTACCCTGGTGTTGTGGGGGTGCCTGGCGCTGGGGAGTCAGCGGTGCTTTGGAGAGCTTGGGAGTTATGGACACAGCTGAAGATGGTCAACGACAGGGAAGGGGGTGCAGAGAGGGCGACTCTAGAATGAGAGATGACACTTTGGGAAGGGTGGGCAGAGGGCGAGGACAGGGCCCTGTGGCTGGAGCTGCAGGGTACAGATTTGCTTTAATGGGATCCTAAGCTGCCACCTCAACTCTGCCCGAGGGGACGGAGCTGAAGCGCTGGCTGTGGTGGAGCGGTGGGTAGGACCAGACCGATTCCATCTTGGTTGCTTCTGGGAGCAATCCTGAGTACCTGGGTGGTTGTCTGGGGTACCTAACCCAACGGCTTGACGCTTCTCCCTTCTCCCACTCCGGAGGGAGGGTCTCACTGTAGCCCAAGTTGACCTGGAACTCACTCTGTAGCCCCAGGCTGGCCCAGAACTCAGGGCAGTCCTCCTACTTCAGCCTGGAATTAAAGGTGTGACACTACCCTCAACTTTACCCTTCTCCAAATCTTCTTTCCTTTAAGGAAAAAACATATTTTAAAAAATGATGCCTCATTATATTCGCTTGTCCACTACTGGTGTGCCTCTAAGCCATCTGTCACTCTTTGGGCTCATAGCTTGGAGGCCACACGGGACTCGGGACTTGGGGTTGCCTTTTCTGGGGCTGTTCCACAGAGAAGACCACTCCGGCCCTTAAGTCCAGATTTGCTGGCTTGGACCTGAGTCTGCTGTTTAGGTCTAGCTTCCTCACGAAGGGTGCGCTCTGGGGGAGGGAGTTCGTGTGTTCTGGAAGCTTGTTAGGAATGCAGTCTCCTGCTCTATCCAGACCTGGTTTGGGAGCCAATCAAAGTGTGAGAAGCTCTGTCCCAGAAGTGGCAGCAGGCCCAGGCAGCCATGGGCATCTTTGGTTACCTTACCACATCCTCTCTGAGCAGGCACTTCCTGTTACAGGGTTGGGAACCCCCAGTAGAGCAAAGGTCCCATGATTGGGACTGAACTGATCCACAGCCCTTTGCTTGAAGGCTCAGTACATATTTGAGGGCCACCAGGCCAGCTCCGTCTTTCCTCTGGTCATCTTTTAAAAATTTATTTATTTGACAGAGACCTCTTGCCATTGCAAACGAACTCCAGACGCTTGGGCCGCTTTGTGCGTGTGGCTTTACGTGGGTACTGGGGTTTTGAACCCAGGCCATTAGGCTTTGCATGCCAGAGCCTTTAACCTTAGCACCTGTCTACTTATCTTTGCTGTGTCCAGGATCCCCAGCCTCTCAGCTCCCCCATGCCCCTCTCTGCTGTGGACACAGCGTGCCCCCGTAGAGGCACTCTGTCCACTCTGAGGGCAGGTGGCCCGGCTCTGCTCACCGACATTCTCCACTCTCAGCTGGTGTTTTCAGTGAGTGCTCTTGGCTTTCCGTAATGTTAGGGGCTTTCATTTCTCTTCTTGCCCCCTTTTCTCCAAGTATCCTGGATTTATGTGGTTCATTTTTGTTTAAATGTAAATGTAGACCTTGGCTTCGAGCCAGTAAGATTCTCGCTTGCTCCTTTCTGTCTGCTGTAGCTCCTTAAACTCCACTACTGCCCTGGTTGTTTCCTACTAAGGGACTTCCTCTCCGCCTGGTTCTCCAAAGCACGCAGGGACTCTCGTATTTGTTAGTTTATTTATTTGAGAGACAGAGCATGGGCGCACCAGGGCCTCCTGCCATTAAATGAATCCAGACATATATACCACTTTGTGCATCTGGCTTTATGTTGGTACTGGGGAATCAAACCTGGGCTGTCAGGCTTTGTTAGCAAGTGCTTTCAACCACTGAGCCATCTCCCCAGCCCCCAGGACACTTTTAAAGAGTGATGTAGCCAGGCGTGGTGGCGAAAGCCTTTAATCCCAGCACTCGGGAGGCAGAGGTAGGAGGATTGCCGTGAGTTCAAGGCCACCCTGAGACTCCATAGTGAATTCCAGGTCAGCCTGGGCTACAGGGAGACCCTACCTCGAAAAACCAAAAAAAAAAGAGTGATCTAGTTCCCAAAGCTGGGAATAGCTCTGCCATAACTTCTCCCATCCCCCCCACTCCTTCCCTGACCTTTCAACCTACAATTTTCTCATCATTAAGACCCAGGAAAGGGAAACCCAGAGGCTTGCATGGTGGCTGGCACATTTAGACAGTTTTTTTAAAAAAATATTTTATTTATTCATTTTCAAGCAGAGAGAGAGAGAGAGAGAGAGCACCAGGGCCACCACCTGGTGGGTCTGGCTTATGTGGGTCCTGGGGAATTGAACCCAGGGCCTTAGCACTGGAGGCAAGTGCCTTAACCGCTGAGCCATCTCTCCATCCCTAGACAGTTTTAAGTACAGTTAGAGCCACATAACATGGTCTCAGAGTCAGTGATATACCACATGGACAAGATGGGCCCGTGAGACCATAATGGAGCCGAGCGAGGGTCATCACAGTTCTGCACGTTCCTTACCTGTTTATGATACTGAATGAAGTAAGCAAACCTGTGCTGCCAGTCACATAGACGATTGGCATCTAGTGACTTACAGAATACTTGATAATAATAAATGACTGTCACTGTTAGGTATCTGCCAGTGATACTGTTTTTTCATTATTTTAGCGCCTACTCCAACTTTCAAAAAGGTTTACTGTGAAACTGTCCTGCTAGGCTGCTGCTCAGTGTGTTCATCGTATCATTCATCTTCTTGTTTTGCTCAATAACATGTGGTTTTACTATTTGCTCAACTTGACCCGGAAGCAATAGGCAACATCCTGGCTACATGGTAGGTGGTAGAACTTGACCCCATACGCATACCAGGTAGCCTAGGTGGAGGAAGCCACACCATCTAGGTTTGTGTAAGTGCTCTATAATGTCAGAATGATGAAATCCCCTAACAATGCCTTTGTCCGAATGTTTCCCCATTGTTGACATACACTGAGCTTGTGACGACACTGATCTAACCAAAGCTCGTGTTGTCTTTGGCCGTGCTGGGACCCCAGCACCAAAGGGACGGAGGGCCTGCAGCTCTGGAAGGAAGCTCTGCTTCCTTCGGCTCTATCTCAAGAAGGTCTACCCGAGGTCAAAGTCACTGTAACCAGGCTCCCTGCCCTGTGGAGGTGCTTCTCCCTTAACTGCTGATTGTGGACATAAGTAGACATTGTTTATACTAAAGACCTTGACCTCTGTCCACTTCCTGGTTCTCTGGCCTGGTCACCGAGGCAGCAAGGGCCAGAAGTTCTATCTTGGTTATATAGCTGGGACCAGAGACATGGTACCAGGAAAACAACTGGCCATGAGCAGGGCAGGACAGCCAGCCCCATTCCAGCCTCATCCTCAAAAGAGCCAGAATTCTCCCACAGGCTACAGTGCTGGGTGGAAGCTTTCTCAGGACTTCCAGAGCCTTACAGCCTTGGAAGGTCCAGCACGGTGACAAGAGGCCTCTGTGTCCAGATTGTCTGTTGACAATCGTAGTATCAGCAGTGTCCATGACATGGAGTCCTTTTTTCTTTCGCCTTCATTTTTTTCCCTTCTTTCGCTTTCTTGATATGTCTTTGCCCATCTGCCTCAGGGTCCTTCTCACCCAATCCTGAGATGATGGCAAGTTGGTTCCGAATGAAAAGCTTTTCTAGCCGAGCCTGGCAGCACATACCTTTAATCCCAGCACCTGGAACAGAAGTAGGAGGATCACCATGAGTTCAAGGCCAGCCTGGGACGACATTTCTAGTCCTTTACCAGAATACAAAGTAAGGCTCACAGGCCATGTGGCTTCACAATTCTTATGAAAAAAATCCTCTTCACTCTGAATAAGGTGGGGTAGGAAGGAGAGGAAGTGTTTGCTTTCCCAGAGTGCCTGGCTGAGAGCAGCCAGGGATTATGTAGAAATGAAAAGGGCGGGGTAGGAAGTGGAGGTGATAATCCTGCTCTGTGGAGATCACTTTTTGCTTTGAGTGTTTTTTGTTTGTTTGTTTTTTGGTTTTTCGAGGTAGGGTCTCTCTCTAGCCCAGGCTGACCTGGAATTCACTATGTAGTCTCAGGGTGGCCTCGAACTCATGGTGATCCTCCTACCTCTGCCTCCCGAGTGCTGAGTGCTGGGATTAAAGGCGTGCGCCACCACGCCCGGCTGCTTTGAGTGTTTTTGCCTTTAAACTTTTAGGGAGTTATTTTGTAAAATCAAGAGGGTACTAAAAGCTCCAACAAATGCTTGCTTTTTTTTTTTTTCCAGTGTTGAACCCAGGGCCTCTTGCACATCCCCATCCCATTGATTTTGAGTATTTATTTATTGATTGATTGATTTGCTAGAAAGAGAGCAAGCGCCTGCCAGGGTTTCCAGCCCCTGCTAAGGCGCTCTCTCCAGATGCATGCACCGTTTTGTGCATCTGGCTGTACGTGGATACTGGGGAATCAAACCAGGGTCATTAGGCTTTGCAGGCAAGTGCTTTAACCCCATTTTGACTTTTGAAACAGTCTTGCTTTGCTTCCCAGACTGGCCTCAAACTCCTAGGCTAACATGATCCTCCTGCCTCAGCTTCCTGAAGAGCTGGTAGTACCACCACAGGCCACTATGCCTCCCCCTTTCTCCTCCTTTTTCTTATTTATCAATTCATGTCAATCCTGTGGTTTATCCTGGACACTGTAGGAGGCACTTAACACAATCTGTAATACAAGGCAAATATTCCTTCCTAAAATTCTCAGAGCTGTAGCTGGAGAGATGGCTCAGTGTTTAAGGCACTTGCCTGCAAAGCCTAACGACCTGGCCTCAATTCCCCAGTACCCACATAAAAGTCAGATGCATCTGGAGTTCATTTGCAATGGCTAGAGGCCCTGGCATGGCCCTCTCTCTAAGTGCAAATAAACTAATTAAAAAATACAATAAAGTGCACAGGACTATGCAGAATGACAGTGAAAAGTGGAGCCCTTCTGGAAACATGGGGGTTAGCCACCTGCAAAAACACTGCACCGGTGGCACATTTGTGGTGTAGTGTCGCACGCCTGTGTCTCAGCTCTTGGGAGGCTAAGGTAGGTGGATTGCCCTGAGTCTGAGGCCAGCCTGGGCTATCAAGTGAGCTCTAGGTCATCCTGGGCTAGAGTGAGACCACACCTCAACAAACAAATAATAAAGAGGAGGGCGGCCTTTCCATGGTGCAGACAAGGGTGTTTGCAAGCCAGGCAGGGCTGCAGCTTGGGGAGGGTGGAGGGAGGCTCTGGGCAGCGTGGTCGCTGGAGTGGGGCTTGCTCCACGTTGGGGGTGTACAGGTCCTTCAGCACCCCTCAGGTTTGCAAGCTTTCTGCAGAGGCTGGTCTTGAACTCATAGCAATCCTGCTACCTCTGCCTCTTGAGTGCTGGGACTAAAGGCATGGAAAAATATGTACTTTTTTCTTATGTGTGTGTGTGTGAAAGAGAGGGAAGGAGAAAGAATGAGTGTTTGCGTGTGTCAGGGCCTCTGGTCACTGCAAATGAACTCCAGATGCATGCGTCACTTTGTGCATGTGACTTTCATGGGTACTGGGCAATCGAATCTGGGCCAGCAGGCATAGCAAATAAGCGTCTTAAAACTGATAATTTCAAAATAAGCCTTACAACAGAGATGACTGTGGGCAACAACTTAATTGGAAAATTCTTCCTGTATTTTAAATGAACGTTTTTAGGCTCTTCTACGGAAGGGAAAGACAGGGCCAAAGCATGTGCCCTCACTGAGGGTGATTTTGAAAATGAAACGAGATGAATTTCCAGAGCCCACTTTGCCCCTGTTCTTGCCGAAGGCCAGCTCCAGAGTCCTAGGCTGCCTTGGGTCCTCAGGTCCTCTCAGGTCTCTGCTGGCTTGGGCAGTGGGTGTGCCTGGTTAGAGAAAGCCAGGTTTAGAGTTGGGGTGCTTGAAGGCCTCTCTCCTTTCACCTCCTGCCCTGCAGCCTGCTGGGTTGGGAAGCCTGGGTTTCCTCCTTGCTCCCCTGGGGCAGCCCAAGGCCTCAGGCATCCTCCTCTCCCCTCCTCCTCCGGAAAGAGATCTGCCCCCAGGCAGTAACCTTATTTCCTGTCAGCCTAATATTTTAAAATCCACTTCCTAGCTATGATGAGCAGATTCCAGACTGGGTCATAAGCAAAGGTGGCCCTGATGAGGACACCTCGCAGGAGTCTGCTGGCCCGGATCCCC
>PVHP010034044.1:0-19299 GCA_004024765.1 Zapus hudsonius
GAGAGAAGGAGGGGGATGGGAAGGGAGGGGATATATTTGTGGCTTCTTGGCCTTCAACTTGTCCACGGTGAACCCATCCATCACAGTTTTCACAATATAACACTCCCTGTTCCCAGGAACAATATCCCCAGTGCCTGCTCTCCTAGGTTCAAAGACGAAAACAGATCCCAGAAAATTCTTAAATCCTTCTTTGGGTACCGGGATGTCAGAGGAAGGAGAGGGATGAGCAGGGAGTGAGAGAAGGTGTGGTAGTTTGAATAATGTCCCCCAATAGAATTTATAATAATTATGCTTATTAAATTGTTAATTGTCTCCAGCCAGTTCTGGCTGGAGGAGGTGTGTCCCCTTGGCCAGATCCTAGAGTTCAGCCCTAAGGTGTTTCTGGGGTGGGTCTGGAATTCTAGCTATACATATGCAAAAAGCAGTCTGAGCTCAAGCCTGAAGTTCCTCTTGTTTGCTAGTTTGGAATGTGTTTGCTTGCTTGCTTCTGGAAGTGCTGTTTGTGTCTCTGCTTGGATCTGTGAAAGGGAGCCAGCTTTTTTCCTTAACTTCCCCTGGATCTGTTAATTCAATAATAAATACTTTCCTCCCCAAAATTGTGCCTGGTTCAGAGATTCATCCCAGCAATGTGTGGCTGACTATGACAGAAGGCAATAAGGGAAGAATGAGGGAAGGGGAAAGGAAGGTTCCCATTGTTTTCCCCCTGATACAACTTCATGGTCGGACCTGTGCCGAGAGCATAAATTGGTTTCACAAACACGACAGATTTGAGAAACAAAGTCGTCATAAGCTCATATGTTCCACTGATTTGATGTGGCTATAAAAGCACTCTAGCCTCAGGATAAAAACCTGTTTTCTGAGATCATGGGTCCTATTACAGGAAAATTTCCCTGTAACAATTCAGACCCAGGTATATGGAAAACACTTTACTTGCATCGTTTTCCCCAGTGTAGTAAAAATTTTATTTCATCTATGATACAGCCTGTTTCCCCTCCCACCTCACCCTGAAAGAGATCTGAGAGGCTGAATATAGGGTGGTTTGCTGTGGTTTCTGCCCCAGCTGGTGGAGGCCAGTTTACTTCTGCATCCAGGACCAGGGATTCCTCAGATATTGAGAAGGTTGCTCTTTTAGGGGTTTCCCATGATTCAATCTAGAACTGAGACTAGGCACAGCCTTGACACCACACCTGTCACCCCAGAGGTAAACCCTTTCACACAGTGACTGATGGGGGCTCCTGTTACTGTGACAGGCCATAGAAAGCTACAAAATGGAAACATTCCAGAAAACCCAGACAGCAGCCCAGAAGTACGTACAGTGATGCCTCACTTTCTGTGTCCTTTTCCTTACTCTCGGCACGCAGCGTCCTTCCCCATGCTAAAGCTTCCTCTGTGAAATGAGCTATCAGTCATTTGCACAACAGTATAGTAATTGAAATATCTCCCCTTCCAAAGGCATTTTAATGTATAGTCCTTCTAATTATGAGAAGGAATACTTTGTTTCTTGTAGGACACTCAGGTGTCTTTGCTTAGGCTCCTGAAGGTTATAAGAAGGAAGACTTTAAAAGATGTACAAACCAAAGAAGCCACAGCAGCAGAGGTGTCCTTTGGGGAACTGGCTCATGGCCACCAAACAGTCTATTCTGAAGCCATCTCTGTGAAGGGCCACTTTTCACCAAGATCTACCCTGTTTCTGTTCCCTCACACACGACTCATTTCCCCTTTGCTAACTGAGCACCCAGCTTGAATGGACCCTAGACCCAATTAAGGAACCAACCCTCGCTGGCTGGAGAGCAGATTTAGCATAGTAAGTCACCTGTAACTCCCAGTGATGGGCTACATATTTACAATTCTTTTAATTACACTTGAAAGGACAAAGATCGGAAACAGATGTCAGACATAAGAATTAAAATTAATGATCATTTGTTAATGGAGTGAAGAGCCATTCATCATTTTATTAGAACAAATTCTTAAGGCCATATGGAACCTTTTACAATAGAGCAAATCTTTATTCTCTTTAGACCATTACTATTTCAGTTAATACCATTTAAAGAACAGAGTTACCAGTCAGTAACGAGATAGAATGTGTTCCAATAAAGTGAGTATTTGAATATTGACCAAGCTATTATTATTCAATAATATTTCAGTATTTGAGGGGTTGGGGAGATGGCTCATAGCATGAGGATCTGAGTTCAGTTCCCCATTACCCAAGAAAAAGGGTGGGGTGGCAGGTACCTATAATCCCAGCACTGGGGAGGCAGAGATGGGATGATCCCCAGGACTTGATAGCTAGCTAGTCAAGCCCAATCAGTGAGTGCTGAGTTGAATGAGGGACATTGTCTCAAAAATATAAGGTGCAAAACAATTGAGAAAAAGACCTCATGTCAAATTCTGGCCTCCACATTCACTTGCACACAAGTACACATGCATCCACACACATGTGAGCCCACCCACATACAAACACAAATACACAATAATAATATAATAAGTATTTGAATGCCAAACACCATACCAGGCAAAGGCATCAATAATGAGCAAAAGTAAACATGATCTTGAGTGGTTGGCTCTTACAGTCTGAAGAAAGCAGATAGTAATCAAACAATTTCCCTCAGACTCCACAGTTGAAACTGACAGGTGATAAGCATATGCAAAAGGCCTGAGACAGGAGTATATAGAGAAAGGAAGAGAAGACCCACATAACCAAAAAAGCAGGCCTAATGAGAGAGCTGGCTTCCATCCGAAGAGTTAAAGAGGAAGTCAGGGGCTATAGGCCACTCCTGGACTTTTGTTTTCTTCTGAAGAATAAGAAGCCATCAGAAGGTCTTGAAGGGAGAGAGTTGCAAAGTTTGGAGATCACTGACTTCAGTACATGGAAAGAGAAAGAGAATGTGCAGAGAGCAGCTTGGTGTGGTTGGCAAAGTGGAGGGAGCAGAAGAGGGAGGCAATGATATTGGCATTGCTTGCCGTGGGGCTCAGGGTAGGGAGGGAGAGATGGGAACTGCCTAAGGAGATGCTCATCAGCTTCCTAGGACCAGATATGGATCAGAAGGGGACTTTAGGTGTAAAGACAAGCAAGATGTCACAGGATCCTTCTTGGACTTCTGTTTCACTGAATTGGATGGATGATAATGTCATTGATGAGATCCAGACAGATAGATGATGTCCAGTTTAAAAGGGAAGGTACTGGATCTCTGGGTGACAGGTTCATGCACACCTCTCCCTGACTAGATGTGATGGTTAATTTCTGTGGTCATTGTGATCAGATGAGGATTAGAGTAAAAGATATGCCTCTTAGGCAGGTCTGTGAGGGTGTTTCCAGGAAGGATTAGCTGGGGGAAGAAAATCATCCCCACAGTGGATAGCCCTTCCAGCGGCAGCATATGTATAAAAGGGTTCCAGGAAAAGACACTTCCTTTTGCCTGGCTCCCCTTGCTCCTAGCTGATGAGTACATCTACCTGCTGCACCATCCTCCGCAGACGTCAGAAGCCAGCTTCTTCAGCCTTCCAGTGTAGACTAAAGACCAGTGACTCTCAAGGGATCCTCCAGGCCTTCAGCTCCAGATTGGACATCCAGCTTTGCAGACTGAGCAACTACCAAGTTCTCCGAATATGCATTTCACAGACAGGTCATGGGGGGACTGCCCAGTTTGTACTGTGTAAATCAACCTAAAAAATCCCCCTTATGACATTCTTTCTGCTGGTTTTGTTCCTCTAAAGAACTTTGACTAATACACCACACCACTACAGCTGTAGCCAGGCGACAGTGGAGAACATGCTGAAGTTAACAGGAGTGGCCATTTTTAGTTGGTGAAGGTTCCATGTCCTCCTTCCCAGGGGACACTAACATTGGAAAGAACTTGGGAGATTATCCAGCATTGCTCCCTCACTGGGCAAGTGAGTAATGGGATTTTTTTTCTTTTCTGTTATTCCTTTTTTTTTTTTTTTGCTTATGTAAATGTGTGTGGATATATGTGTGTGTGCGTGTGTGTAGAGGTCAGAGGTCAATATCAGGTGTCTTCTTCAATTTCTCTTCACCTTATTGACTGATGAACTTGAACCCAGGCAATGCCACACTTGCCCAGGGATCTGGACTCCAGTCTTCACACTTGCTCAGCAAGTGATTTACCCACTGAGCCATCTCCCCGGCCCCCAAGTGATGAGATTTTATTCTGTGTCGCTAGAAAAGTAGAGCACCAGATCCAGTTCAGAAAAGAGTGCCATAAAGAAAAGGTACCAAGAGATGCCCTCAGAGAACAGCCAGTCCCTTGGCAAATGCAGCCTGACTGCCTGCCTGCCTGCCCAGACCCTTTCCGGGGGACATAGATCCAAAATCAGTAAGACAGAACTCTGGAGAAGGGAGGCAGAACCAAGGGGATAAGCACTGGGAGAGAGACAGAGGGCGTGAAAGGTGTCCAGCAGAGGCCTGGCTGCCTCTAAAGAGAGGAGTCAGGGTAAGTTCCTAAGGCCACATCTGAGCTACATTTAGAAGAAGGATGGGAATAACTGGATGCTTCCAAAGGGGCATATGAAGAGTAGAACCCTGCTTTGGTTCAGATGTGAAATGTTCCCCATAGCCCCAAGTATCTGTGATTAAGCCTCATACTCAATCCTTAGATGGTGGAGCGTTAGGAGATGGAGCCCTGCTGGAGGAGGTGTGTCACTGGCTGTGAGCTTGGAGGTTTATATAACCCAGCATAGCTCATGCTTGCTGCTAACTCCCGGCTGATGTGACAAGATGTGATGCCCAGCCTCTGCTCTTCCATGCCATCATGAAGCTTCCCCTTGAAACTTTATGTCTGAAATACACCTTTTCTTCCCATAAGCTGCTTCTGGTCATGTGTTTTATCACAGCAATGGAAGATGACTACAACAAACCTCTGAACAGGTTAAGCCCTGGTGACTTCCCCTCCTCCCTCCCTGCCTTCATCATCTCCATTTTCCTTCCTAAAATAATCCTCTCAAGATGTTTGATGTTGCTTCTCTTCAGGCACTCACTCTCACCTCCTTCCCTAGTGCATCCTTCAGAGATGTGCCTGGGGTCAGTCTTAGACACAGGGAAAGACAGCAAGAACAAAACACCAGTGAATATCTCAATTCATGAGCTTTCCACAAACGTTCTAGAAAGCTCATCTTTACTGCAGTATGGAGAATTGACAGGTGAGAGGAAGGAAGGGGAGTGCTCCCACACGAGACAGAGAGCCTGTATACAGACGAGGCATTTTCCTGTGGGTAGGAAACAGAGACTTGAACAAGTCTGCAACATTCAATCATCCCATGGAATTCACCACCCTGTCGCCCTTGCTGGGAGCTATTAGATGTGGCACCAGATTGAAAAAAGGGAAGAGTGATCCTCCTTTGCACTCTACCAGAGTGAAGTACGTGTTTCCTCCTCTGAATTCTGAAAAGCCCCACCCTTGGTGTCCTCTTGCAGACAAGACATACCAACACTATCAACCACAAAGCTCTTTCATTTCAGGGGATCGGGAGGGGATAGAGGTTCAACAACAGAGAGAGGCTTTATCCTGACCTAAAGACAACATCTGAAGGGCACAGAGAAGTTCTGGGGTGAAAAACAATGACGTCACAGCCAATGGCAGCATTTTACCCTAAGCTGATGGACTGGCTGCCCATTACATCCATCAATAGCACAGGTATTACATACAATCACTCTCTCCCCTACTGCCTCACATGCACACACATACACGCATTCAGGGAGGTTAAAGAGGACATTGTCCCCAGCCCCCTCTCTCCTCAAAGCCTCTGCTCTCAACAGACTTCCCTGCCCAGCCCACAACACCCTCTCCCACTTCCTTTAGGCCCTGTGACCTCTAGTACCATGATGAAAAATCTAGATCATGCCTCTTCACTAAACAATGTGTGGGGGCCTCACTCCAGCCGACTGGGGGTGACTTTAGGGGAGAATTGCTTGAGATTAGGACCAGCCATCCACACAAGCATCTTTTCTTCTGGAATCACAGAGAGGTGGAGGCTGTGGAAGCAGACCCGACAGAAAGCGCTGTCCCTTACAAATCCCTGGCCTCCTCCAGGGACCCCAAGGACACCATCCCAAGATTTCTTAATGCCTAATATCTTATTCCCATCCTCGGGTGTCAAGAGCTCACTTAGGAACACCGTTTGGAATTGTGGGGGAGGTCTCCCTTTTCAAACACAAGGCAAAGGGCCTAAGGCTGTAGTTCAGTTGGTAGAGTGCTTGTTTAACATGCACGAGGGTCCTAGGTTTGATCCCTGTTACGGTATAAAACTGGGCATGGTGAGGCACACCTGTAAATCCAGCACTTGGGAGGCAGAGGCAGGAGAAACAGAAGTTCAAGGTGATCCTAAGATATATAGTGAGCAAAAACAAAGTCAAATACAAGGTAAAAAATGAATTTCTCAGGACTAGCTGTTGGGCCATCCAGCCAACCAGAAACATTCCCAGAAGTGAATAGCCCTGGGGTGAGGAATAGATCTCATTGCTAGGGCTAGGGCTGGCCACGAGCAGGCTCAAGTGTAATTTAGGGCTGTGCTTATTACAGGCTCAGACTTTGTTTGATGCACTGGAATGGAAAAAAAAGTCCCCTCTCTGCATGTGGTCATGTCCTATGTGTCTGTCGGATCTTTAACAATGTAAACATGAGAAACAGATGGGGAAAGCCAGGCAAGTGCCAGGCCAAACAGTGCTTGCCATAGACAATGTGCCCCAGTGCCAAGACAAATATGTTCTGTCGGTATCACTAATTTATAGTGCGCTGGAACCAAGCAAAACAAATAACAATTAAGGTCCAGAAATCTTAAAATGAATGACCTTTCTGTACACAAACTCAATGCCACTATTAAAAGGCCATCAACTGCGACGACTATATGAAACATAACAATGAAATCCTTCTTATGTGAATAATTACTGAATAATTACCAGGAAAGGGGCATGTCTCTAGTTTGCACAGTCTGTGGGTTGAAATGCTGAGCCTTGCATGCAGAAGGCATACAGGGGATTTCCAAATGCCTATTTTGAAGTTTGTACAAACTTGGGACTGGCTGTGAGAACACTGGGAGGGGAGGGACATGGCAGGTCTGTGTGTCTGCGTGTCTGCGTTGTCCAGAAGAGACAGCTGCAGCGTAAACTGATGACGTGAATGGCTCTTGTCACATCGTTCTGGTGGACCAAACGGGATCGCAAAACCAGGTTACTAGGCTCTTATCTAGGGTCCCTTCAACCAACTAACATGAGGTGCCCTGCCTCCAATCACACCTGCAACCACCATGGTCCTCACACCATGCCTGTGTTCTCTCTCTCTCTCTCTCTCTCTCTCTCTCTCTCTCTCTCTCTCTCTCTCTCTCTCTCTCTCTCTCACAGGATCTTGCCATACAGTCTAAGCTGACCACCCCAAATTCAATCCTCCTGCCTCAGCCTCTCAACCGCCTGTGTCTCTTTTTGTATTTAATTTTAATTTTTATTATTAAATGATAACTTACAGTTATATATATATATATATATATTTATGGGGTACAAGATGTTATTTATGAATACAATGTGGAATAATAAAGTCAAGGTCATGACTATATCTACCTCTTCAAATACTTTTCACATTCTGTGATAAGACCACTTGATAATTATTCACCAAGCAATTTTTAAGTGTGCAATGCTCTATATTAAACTATATTTGCCAGGCTGTGTAGGTCATCTCAAAATAACACCCCTCCCTCCTGGCCCCTCTGAGGCTTTCTACCCTGTAGCCATCAGCTCTGCACTCTGCGCCTCTGGTAATTCCTCCTCTTCTCTGTGCTTCTATGAGCTCAACTGTTTTAGATTCCACATATAAGTGAGAACATGTGATACTTGGCTTTCTATGCCTGGTTTATTTCACTTACACTTTGTTTTCCAAGTTCGTGTTGTTGCAAATAACAGACATTCTTGCATTTGGGGAGCTATGTACATACACCATGTTTCCTTTACTCATTCACCTACTGATAGACACTTCGCTTGGCTCAATCACTTTGTTTCCCTGCCTAGGTTAGACCTTGGAGTGAGCCAGGAGGCTGAGCTAAGCTGTTCAATTTCTCAGGTAGGATGCACCTGGCTCCCGTTCTTTGCCAAAATTCGAGGTAGCAAATGTCTCTTTCCTGAATAGGGCCTCAGGTCAGGGGCTGAGACCTGCTTGGGGGACTGGTCAGGAAAGGATTCGAGTCAAGCAGAATGTCCCAGTGCTTCTGGGAGTGGCCAACTTTGTGAGGGGGCTATGTGGTTAGCTGGCACCACTACTGGCACACAGAGCCACCCAGATGCGTGCGCTGGACAATGGGGGCTCTGCCTCCCTGATTGCTTTCTGCCTGTCCCCAGGTGGTCTAGATGTGCCAGGAGCCCTTGCACTCCCGTGAAGAACACACAGGAGTGTGTTCCTGGGAAGCATGTCTGGATGCCAGGGAAGCCGGATGTCCACCTCCAAATCTCTTTCTCCGGGAGAGCATCCTCAGACTGCAAATGCTGCATGGCCCTTGAGAGTTACTGGCAAAGACCCAGGAAGCCATTCTTCCCAAAGGCTTGCAGAGCATTTAAAATGCTGATCATTTGAACTGTGGCAGCAGAACAGGGCAATGAGCACCCCTTTAAACTCTGGGGACAAAGATAAATTAATACACTTGGTTGAAAGACAATTTGAAAATTCCAATCAAAATGTATTTCCTTGGAGCTGGGGAGAACTCAGTAAGTGTCACAGTCAGCCACACGCCGCTGGGATTAATCTTCAAATCAGGCACAATTTGGGGGAGGAAAGTTTTTATTGAAACTACAGATTGAGGGGAAGTTCCATAACAATGAAAAAGGCTGGCCCTTTCACAGGTCAGAGCAGAGATTAAAAGCCCATTACCTACCTATACCACACACACAGAACAGGGAACAGGCAGGGGCGGCCAAGGAGAGAATTTCTTCCCCTTTATATAGCTTAGGGTGGGGTCTTACAAACCTTCCCCAGACTTAATGGCCTTCTGAGTCTCTGGAATTTCCTTCCTGCACTGCCCACACAGGAAAGGATGTTTAGTTCTAGCTTCTTTGAGCTTCTTTACATCCTGCCCCTTGCTGAGAGACTACCTTCCTGTAAATATCCTCAGAGACCCACCCAAGATAATTAAAAAGATCAAGTTGACAACAAAACCTAACCATCACAGTAGGTAAAGCGCTGACCTCACAAGCAGGATAACCTGAATTCAATCTCCAGAAGTCACATGAAGGCCGGGAATGGCAGAACGTACATTTTGTAATCCCAGTGCTGGGGAGGCAGAGACAAGAGTATCCCTAGGGCTCAATGGCCAGTGAGTTGAGCTTACTTGGTGAATTCCAGATCAATGAGAAACTCTGTCTCAATAAAAGGGAGGTGATGGCATTCTGGAGGAATGACACCCAAGTCTGTCTCTTGGCTTCCACACACTTGCATACACATGTGCACCACATCCATAAGAATACACAGCAAAATGTATCAGGTTGACCTATCAAAGATTAGCAATGCTCCAACATCTTTGACGTATAAAAATGCCTATGTTTCATCTGAACATAATTTGTACATCCTTTAACTTTGTACATGCATTTCTTTGTAGCTACCTTGGAGAACCGTTAGCACATGTGCACAAAGATGTTACTGGAATGTTCTCTCCAGCATATGTGTGACAGTAAGAATTTGAAAATAACCTAAATGCCCATCAGTAGGAAAATGGTAAAATAAATCCTGGTAGATTAGAAAATGTAGCCAATGGATCTTTTTACCAAAAAAAAAAAAATTGCAAGGAGAGAGAGGGGAGAGGAGAGAGGAGGGGAGGAGAGACTTAGGGTAAAAGACACTGAAGAGCTATTAGTCCTTTGTAATGTGAGGCTCCTCTTAGGATCTTGAATGAAATAATTTTTAAACTAAATTAAAGCTGACATTGAGTATGCCCACCGAGGAGGGCCTCCAGTGGATTGGGGAGAGAGAGGAAGGAAACGGGGGTGCCACCACAAGATTTGCTCATACAATGTAGCTAATTATTGACAATAAATATGTTTTTTTAAAAAAAGAAATTGTTAAGTGTGAAAATGGTACTATTTATGTTTTTAATAGCCCTTAATTTTCAGATTTTCAAAATGTGGTATGTGATGTGTTTGTGTGTGTGTGTGTGTGTGCGCGCGCACACAGATGTGTGTATGCTGTGCACATGTGTGCAGAGGACAGAAGAGAATGTCACATGCCCTTCTCTCTTGCTCATCTGCATGTTCCTTGAAGCAGGGTCTCTCCCTCAACACCAAGCTACTGTTTGTACTCAGAGAGCCCCAGTGATTCTCCAGTCTCTGCTCCACTCCAGGTTGGGGTTACATCCCTGTGTGGTTGCACTCAGCTTTTTCCTTTTTTAATGTAAATTCCGGGGAGTCAAACTCAAGTGTCTCAGGCCCTCATGCTAAAGCAGCAAGTGCTCTAAGTCATCTCCCCAGCCCCACAATGGAATACTGACAGATGGAACAATACATCGGAGGTCTTCTTTAAAATGACAGAGGAGAGTGTAACCGAGCTCAGTGCTGTAGACTGGAGAAGTTACTACCTGTTGGAAGTAAGCAATGAGTCCATAATGGCTCATTAGACTGTTCTGTCTACTTTTGCATGCATTTTTAATTTTCCTTAATAAAGAGCTTAAAATAAGAACTAGATTGTTTTTCATTATAAGACTTTTTTAGTCTGCTCTGACTTAAAATTTATAAGCACATATTCTGTTGATAAAACTGAAAAGTAGTTATTGATTAAATATAAGTTTCAACCAAAAAATAATAGGAGCTGGGTATGGTATGTATGCCTGTAATTCCAGCACTCAGGTGGCTGAGACAAGATTAGGACTGGGGTGAGAGATGGCTCGGTGATCAAAGCCTGACAGTCAGGTTCAATTCCCCAGTATTCATGTAAGCCAGATGTATAAACTGGTGCATGTACCTGGAGTTTGTTTGCAGTGTCTGGAGGCCCTAGAGAGTGCCCATATCATTCTCTCTCTCTCTCTCTCTCTCTCTCTCTCTCTCTCTCTCTCTCTCTCTCTCTCTCTCTCTCTCTCCAAATAATAAATTAATTTTTTTTAAAAGAAGAAGATCGGGACTAGCCTGGGCTACACAATGAGGTGTGAGCTTGTTTGAAAACAAAAAAAAAAAAGTATCAGCTCCTGAACAAAAAATATATACATATGGTTTAGACTGGGTGGGGTGGTGCACACCTTTAATCCCAGCATTTGGTAGGCAGAGGTAGGAGGATTGCCGTGAGCTCAAAGCCACCCTAAGACTATATAATGAATTCCAGATCAGCCTGGGTCTAGAGCAAGACCCTACCTCAAAAGCCAATGTACACTGTCAAAGAAAGAGAATATAGGTTTTTTAAAAAGTTGAAGTATAACATTTACATTATGATAAGCTATTTTTAAGAATATTATTTTTTATTTTTAACATTTCGTTTCTTTATTTGAGAGACAGAGAGAGAGAGAATGGGCATGCCAGGGTCTCTAGCCTCTGTAAATGAACTCCAGATGCATGTACTCCCTTGTGCATCTGGCTTTACAAGGGTAAACTTGGGTCTTTAGGCTTTGCAGGAAAGTGCCTTAACCACTGAGCAATCTCTCCAGCCCATGATAAGCTATTTTTAAAGCACAGAACAAAATCACCAATACACAAATATAGTTGTATTTTTTAAAATTCAGAAGGTTATACTCTAAACTAAATTGTTAAAAGTAATTACTACTGAGGCAAAAACTGGTATTGGAAAGTGAGAGGAGAATGAAGGTTGAGGGGAAATTTCCCTTTTCTTTATTTTTTACAAGAAGATATTCATACACTACTGTGTAATTTAAAAAAATATCAGGCACCATTAGCCACAAAGTTTGAAAGTGTTCAGGGGGCCTGATGGTTTCCAGATTCTTCCACAGCATAGGTGCTGAAGCGCAAGCAGGGGATGGTGCCTTGGGTCATTTCCTGTTTGTGAGTCACCAACATCCCCTGGGGTGGAAAAATTGCCTTTTTGCTAAACACCTACTAAATGTCAGGCACAGTTCATATTCATTATTTCCAAAATCCTCCATAATCATGCAACGACCTTTGCAGTCCAAAGGTTAAGGCTTTTTCCCAAGTCCATTGAGATAATAGTGGTTGAGCATTGAGCGAACTCAAATGCAGGGCTTACTCCATAGTCCACAGTCCTCCAGTCATGACATTCATTGGAAGGAAGGCCAGGTCCTCCACTGGCTGGCATTCCCCAGGGGCCGAGAAGATCACAGATACAATGATGGTGATAGGCAGGGAGGAGGAAGAAGAGAAGTATTGGGCCTAATAAGAAAGGCGGGAAGAGGGGCAGAAGGAAGCAGAGTGCAGGAGGGCACAGAGTGGATGAGCAAGGCTGTTGGCCACTAGGTCTGATGGTGAACACCACAGCAGCAGTGATGAACGCACTGTGAGGCTGGCATGATGGGTGTGAAGGTGGGGGTGCTGGTGAACAGAGCAGCGGTCAGAGCTACATCTCTCTGCTCTGGACACTTCCCTGGGCTGCAGAAGAAGTGGAGGTTCAGATCTGAAGACAGAGAGGTGGCGGGAGTCATAGGGTGGGAGGGGTGGAAGTGAGAGGTGGGGTGGGAGCCACAAATGGTGGCTTCAGCAGGGGAAAATGTCCATCAGCAGTGTGAGGAGAGGAGACAGGAAGAAGGGAGTGAGGAAAATCAGTGCCTCCTCTTGCCAACAAACAGCCTCAGCCAACCCTGAGTGGAAATGTTATGAATAAAAACGCGGAACAGAGGGAAGAAAGAATGAAAGAGCCAGAGGGTGGTGAGGAGAGTTTTGGGACATTATCCTCTGTACCAAAGTGACTGGTGCAATCATGACATCATAGTGGCTGTCAGCTGTCATTACCTTCACAAGACCTGCACAATACTGAGCCCACCAACATTTTAACATGGGGGTCAAAAAGAAAGAGGCATCAACACAGAAGGAACAGTCAGAAAGATATAGTAGGAAAGACTGAGTGTTAAATATTGATCTCAGCCCCTAGCATGGTTAGAAGGAGGAAAGCAGATGGTAACCTGGCAATGGAGTGAGTAACCTGACTACACAATAGCCAGGTGTTCAGCAGTTAGAAAGGTTGTTTAAATTGTTTCTTCCCAGTGACCAGCCTCCTCTTGTCAACCCCCACCTTGGAAACGCTAACACTATCTTCTGGAAAGATCCTGCTTTGCTTACCTGCCCCACCCCCTTTGCCTTGGTAAAGAATATATAAGGAGCTGGAGAGATGGCTTAGCAGTTAAGGGGTTTGCCTGCAACATAGAAGGATCCAAGTTTGATTCCCCAGTGCCCATATAAAGCCAGATGCACAAGGTGAATATATTTGCAGTTTGTTTGCAGGGCTGAAGGCTCTGTCGTGCCCATTCTCTCTGTATACCTTGTTATCTCTCTCAAATTAACAATATATAAGGAAACTACAAATTGGGTTCAAGGCCACAGTCCTTTGAGAGCTATCTCAGCTGTGGACCAATCCCGGGTTCAAAAAAAAAATCTCTCTTCCACTCATACATCATTCCAGAGACCCTCCTGCTTAATCTCAAAGGGGTTCAGTGGAAGAAGGCTTATTAATCCCCATCAGGGTGAGTCAGAATCTCCATGTGGGTCTCCAGGGCAGGGGTGAGGAGGGGCTAGAGGAGCTCTAGCTAGTTTTGCTTGACATTACTTCAGCACCCAGCAGTGTGGCAGGCACAAAGATGGTGTTCAATTGATTGAAGGGAAGATTGATGAAAAAAAGAAATAGGCAAGGAAAAGAGGACTCTGATAAGGAGAGGAGAAAAAGGGAGAGGATGAGGAGGAGAGTTGTAACAATTCACTGCAGCTCTCTGCTACCCAAGGGCAATAGGGTCCCTGGCAGGCAGAAAAAAACTCCCTCTCACAATTCTAGAACTTACTCCAAAGTAAAATTCTCAGCCTGGTAACCTGGTCTGTAACCCTTCACTAAGCTGATTATTCACTGATGTTACCTGTACTCAATCTTCTCTCCATCACTCAGGACAGGAAAGAATTGTCTGGAGAGTCCATGTTGGAGTCTGCATAGGAAATAATGTCTGCTTCTGAAATATTATTCACATGCCTGAGAGCTGCTAGACTACATTCGAAGCTGACTTCACAGAGTATTTATAACTGCCAAAACATATTATTTCAAAAATAAACATGGTATTTTTAGCCCTATGCAGTTGCTAACCTGATTCATGAAGTCATCAGCTCAGCTCAGCATCAGCAGGAGTCTCCAGAACAGTCTTCAGTCCCCTGGGTGTGCAGCTCATCAGACAACAGACAGAAGCCTGGATGCCCCCAGGAACGCCTATGCTGCCCTCCCCCTCCATAGGCCTAGAAGTCTGCTCAGATCTCTGTAGCAAGCACTGTCTACCTCAGCTCACCTTCTTCCCTGTTCCCTCCCTCTGTGGGTGGCCAGAATGGAAGAGTGAGGAAAAAAGGGCAGCAATGGCCATGGAAAGGGGGAAATGGAGGAGAGGGAGGGAGGGAGGAAGAAGGGAGGGATGGAAATGTGGTCATCTCATTCTGTGACAGAAATCAACTTGAGGAAGGAAAGGTTTATGTAGCTCCCAGCTTGAGGGTACAGCCCATCATGGCAGGGTGTCAGGAATGTGAGGTAACTGATCCTGTAAGAGATGCATGTTAGGGTTCAGTTGGCTTCCTCCTTTTTCCCCTTTTTATTATCTGGGACCCATTCCATAGATGATGCTGCCCACATCCAGGGTGGGCCTTCCCCTCTCAAACCTCTCCTCAGAAAACACCCTCTCAGGCACACCCTGAGGTGTTATCTCCTAGGTCATTCTAAATCAAGTTGACAGAGAAGGTTAACCTCTAAGGGCCACCAAGGAGCCCAGAGCGGGAGTGGTAGGTGTGAAGGCAGAGGAGAAGGAAAGCAAGAGAAGATTCTATGACCTGCCTATACAGGTGTGAAGGGCACTGCTGAGACACACACACCCCCGCCACCCCGGAGAGTAAGAAAACAGGTGGTCTCTGTCCTCAGCAATGTCTGCTTTGAACCAACTTTTTGTCCCAGGGTGGCCTCAAACTCATGGCGATCCTCCTACTGCCTCCTCCCAAGTGCTGGGATTAAAGGTGTGCACCACTATTCTTTTTTGAAAAATGTATTTTATTTATTTGCAAGAAGAGAGAGAGTATGGGCACACCAGGGCCTCTAGCCACTGCAAATGAACTCCAAATTCAGGTGCCACTTTCTGCATCTGACATTAGGTGGGCTTTGGGGAATTGAACTTGGGTTATTAGGTTTTGCAGGCAAGTGCCTTAACCACTGAGCTATCTCCCCAGCTCCTGTGATAACGACTCTTAAGCAAGGCTCTGAAGAAAACATCCAGAAGCATCAAACTGATCCTGCCTCCCTCCATAGCATGTGACTTCCTTTCTTGGTCTCAGTTCCCTTAACTATGAAACAGAGAGAACACTACCTACTTCCACGGAGGCTTGGAGAACTAAATACAATAATTATAAAGCATCTGCCACAAAGAAAGATCCCAAAAAAGCCTCTTGTTTTCTTTACCTTCTTCCTCCTCCTGTCCCCAGGCCCTCTTTCCTGTACAACTAATGGTTCCCTGTTATGGGTGGTTAAAGTCTGGGCAAGGATTGTGGGAAGAAAAAGGGGCTCAAGAACTATTTGGAGGAACAGTTGGCAGAACTGGGATAATGTTAGAGGCTGTGGCATCAGCCTGACCTGCTTTTACATCCTCTAGTTACTAATTACAAAGCCCTAAGCAAGTATATTGGTTTCCTATGGCTGCTCTAACAAATTACCATAAACTTGGTGGCTTCATAGAACAAATCTATTCTCTTACGGTTCTAGAAATAGAAAGTCCAAAATTGAGGTGTCGGCAAGACAAGGTTCCTTCTTGAGTCTCAGAGTGAATTCGTTTGTAGCTTTCTTAACCACCTGTACTCCTTGGCCAGTGACCCCCTCCTCCAGCTTCAAAGGGCACAACTAGGGCTCTTTCTTCTCCCATCACTGAACCACTTTCCCCTCAAATCTGACCCTCCTTCATTCCTCATGGACCTAGGTAATTCAGGAAATGTCCTCACCTAAAGTCCTTAATTTAATCACAACGACAAACTTCTTTATGCTCAATAAGGCCATATTTACAAGTCCTATGGATATGACATGGACAGACTTAGAGCCACGAATCAATTCATTCCTGAGACTTGTTTTCATTGTTCGTACAGAGGAAATGGTACCTATTCTAACAAATAAATTTGTGTGTCCATTTGACTGTGTCATGATTCCCAGAAATTTGGTTAAACAGCAGGTTGGAAGGTATTTTAGGATGAAATTAGCATTTCAGTCAGCAGACTTTGAGTAAAGATCATCCTCCAAAATTTAGTAGGCATTATCCAGTCAAGTCGAAGATTTTAAGAGAAGAAAGGAATTCTGCTTTTAGACAGCCCTCAGACTCAGCCTGAACCATTAATTCTTCCCTGAGTCACCAGCTCCCAACCTGCACTGCACATTTCAGACTCCGACAATCAGAGTCACATAAACCAATTGCTTTGTCAAAAAAAATCAAGATAAATAGATTACAAATAGATATGCAGATATAGAGATAAATAGGATTAGACAGAAGATAGATAGCATTAAAGCTTTGTGGTGAATATTAAATGAGATTAAAAAGGTACCGTGTTCAGCTCACTGCCTAGTATATAAAGGTCCATAAATATTAAATGTGGGTATTATACCTTTTTAACATACAAAAAAAGCTTCCAAATGTGAGATATTATACCTCAGGGTAGGTGGAATTAGGTGTGGAAAGAACAGGACCAAGCCTCTTTCTAATTGTTCTTGAGAAACTTTCTGGATCCAAAGCAATCTCGTTCTGTGGTTCTCTACCTGCCCTTGACAGTAGGGCTGTGCAGCCACAGAGTCCCTTCCTTCAGAGGAAAGAGGAGCTCAGAGCTCTGAGCATCAACACTAGTGAGAAACCACAGCGACCAACTACGGACGTGGATAGCGGCCTCCACCACTGTAGATGTCATCCTGGGATGCAGGCATGCCAACAAATGAAGGTCAGAGATGCCTGGCCACAAGGAGATACCCTAAAGTCATGCCTCCCAGACACAGACTTGGAGACAGGACTATCTTACCTAGTAAACCAATTTCAAAGAGGAGGAAGACCTTCCACATGAACCATCTGCTCCTCACTGACCCCGTCAATGAGGTAGGAAGACAAGGGAAACAGAAAGAAAAACACATTTACACCCCGACCTCTAGTCGGCATAGCGTGATGCTTCAAAACTGATCAGAGTTGTCTTACCAAAACTGGCATTTAAAGAGGCAGTCTGCTAGGTCAGCAAGGGACACCTTATAAGGCACTCTGTCTGGGTGTCATATTCCAGCATCTGCTCAAGTGTATCTATAGGCGCTGGCTGGAGACTTGCACATGAGGCTGTTTTGGGTGCTCAGCAGGTCAGCTACGGAAGGTGCTTCCCAGTCTCCCCTTGAGTGGGAACCAGGGAAGCTTATGTTCTTTGAGCTGCAGCAGGCAAAGGTGTCTTAAGTTCAAACACTGTGGCAATTTGCATGGCAATTACACTGCAACCCTTTGTCCCCCTGTCATCCCAAAGAAGCCCTCCCCAAAGTCAGGGAAAGCAGCCCAGTGTTTATAGCCTGCTTGACACACTGTGATCTCACCCTTCTCTGGAGACAGAAGGGGCGGGACGGGGTGGGTTTTATTGTGGCTGCTGGTGTTCTTTGAAACTGTTCAGCAGAGAGGCTGGAAGGCAGACGGGTAAAGTCATCACTTGGCTGCATTGTAAGAAAACCTAATATTGGAAACTATTTGTGATTAGCTATAAGCTGACCTTTCAAGTAGCAGTAAAAAATGATTTCTCCCTTTGATATAATGCTCTTCCATTTCCAAAATATATTTCCATTTATTGTCTCTAGTGGGGGAAAGATCCATATTAAAGGGCAAAGGGAAAAAAATCTTTCCCGAAAATGACAAGAATTAGAAGTAAGACCATCCCAGTGTTACACAGTGCAATGAGAAAGCCAGCCAAAGAGGATGGGGCAAGTCCCATGTGAACTTAGACAAGTCACTTCCTCTTTCTAGGCTCTAGTTTATTTTCTGGAAAACAGAGGCTTGAATGAGATGACCAAAAAAGAAACTCTGGAGAGGCTAGATGTTGCCACTGCTGTTGCTGATGGTAGCGATGATGGTGATGGTGAAGGTGATAGTGATGATGGTGATGGTGATGATGGTGAGATGGAGATGGTGATAGTGATGGTGATGATGATGGTGATGGAGATGATGGTGATGGAGATAGTGATGATGGTAGTGATGGTGATGTGGTGATGGTGATGATGGTGATGGTGACAATGGTGATGGTGAAGGTGATGGTTGTGGTGATGGTGATGATGGTGAGATGGAGATGGTGATAGTGATGGTGATGATGATGGTGATGGAGATGATGATGATGTGATGATGGTGATGGTGATGATGATGGTGATGGAGATGATGGTGATGTGATGATGGTAATGATGATAGTGATGATGGTGATGATGGTGATGATGATGAGGGTGATGATGGTGATGGAGATAGTGATGATGGTAGTGATGATGATGTGGTGATGGTGATGGTGACAATGGTGATGGTAAAGGTGATGATGGTGAGATGGAGATGGTGATAGAGATGGTGCTGATGATGGTGATGGAAATGATTGTGATATTATGATGGTGATGATAGTGATGGAGATGGTGATGGTGAAAGCAAGAATGATAATACTGGTCATGGCAGAGGGGCATAGTGGCACACACCTAGAGACCTGGCTATTCAGGAAGCTGAGGCAGGAAGATCATGTAAGCCCAGGAGTTTAAGGCCAATCTAAACAACATTGTGAGACCCTGTCTCAAAAAAAAAAAATAGACAATGGTGGTGATGATCCCGATGACCATGGTGGTGATGATCAAGGTGGTGTGAAGAAGGAGGAAGAGAAGAGGGCTGGATAGATGGTAGATAGATATAGATCGATAGATAGAGAGAGAGAGAGAGAGAGAGAGAGAGAGAGAGAGAGAGAGAGACAGACAGATACCCAATCAATCACTTAATATGCATTACTTAATCTTCATGATAATCCCATCAGGGTGTTTCCTCCCGCTCCACATATGAGAAAACTGGGTTTCAAGGGATGAAGAAACTTTTCCAAAGAAATGTTGAAATCAGAACTCAATCCCAGGCAGCTCTTCCTAACTCCATGCTCCTGTCACAGTCCACTCTACAGAACCTATGACA
>PVHP010034045.1:0-18561 GCA_004024765.1 Zapus hudsonius
CGTCTTTCTCTGCGGAGTTCCATTTGGATCCTCCATTGTATGACTGTGGTGGCCCCTCTCTTGCCAGAATCTCAGCTATCGGCCTACGGTCGGTTGGTAGGGTTAGATGAGCCCCAGCACTCTCGCTGCATCCTGAAAGATACAAACACAATCTCCATCGGAGAGTGAGATCAGTGTAGGTTAACAAATATACACAATCTTAGATTACCAGGATTCGATTTTTAGTAGCCTCCCTGTCAATTGGTCCCATAATGCATCTTGTCTTGGGAGCCTAAGAGTATGGGATCCAGTGCCTTTCACCCTGAATCCCAAGTTCCAGACAAGGGGAATATGCTTTTAAATTTCAAAACTATTATTAAAAACATCATTCTTTTATTCTGTGATTAACAGAAACTATCATAGCAGTTCTAACTATTTCATCAAAGTATATAATTATCTGATGCACATTATTTTTTGAGATTGCAATCTATTTCATGAACAATATAAAAGCTGTAACGGATTCAAAGTTGTTTTATTGTTATTACTCCGTAAAGGTTTTATTTTTCCTTTTACTAAAATGTTGTTTATTTGTTAAATGTTGTTTTATTGGCTTAAAATTATATATATATATATTACATAAATATATAAATATATAAATATATATATAGACACAACAATATGCTCTGTATCATAGGTTCTTAGATGAAGCCATTGAATCCATGATGACATTCCCTCATATGCATTAGTTCTTCTCCCCCCCATGACTCTTACATTCTTTCCACCCCCTCTTCCACAAATTTTCCTGAGTCATAGTGGGTGAGTTAATATTTTGCATAGTTATTAGGTTTTTAAGAGTCTGTAGAGTTGTATTTTGGACAATTTTGGGCACCCTTGGTGCCTGTCTCTATTGTCCTTACCCAGGTTGTCTGCCTTGCTGTGGGAATAGCTCTTTTGCTCGCCATCTCACTTCCTTAGAGGTTGTGTTAGGGCTCTGAACGGTGAGAGTTTGAGGTGAATGGTCTCCTGCTTGGGTGTCCCCCATCAAGTCATGTCCCTTTGATGGAGTTCGATTGTCCCAGGTTCACATTGCTCTCTGAAAAATACAAACAAAGTCTCCAGCATAGAGTAAGATCATTATTGGTCAATTGAGACAAATATTGCTAGGTTGGTGAGCATTTGGAGGGTGTAGCCTTTCTGAAGACCTATGGTTAGATGGGGTTCTTGGTCCCCATTGCCTCTGAGCAGATCTCATAGCCAATTAGTCAGCTGTTGATTACCCACCTAGGTTGGGAGCCACTATTGCACAGATGGGCACTTCTTGACTTGCTTGTCTTTGCCATATAGCAGTGTGTTCTCCTTAAAGGTTTTTTGAGCCTTACGGGAAAAAATTACTATTGAACCAGATATGTATATTAATGTTTCTGAAATCAAAGATGATAGAAGTAACAAAAGTATCAAAATTTGGAAAGCTGTTCCTGTCACCTGTCAGTAATTATTCTGTATGAAAGAGGTGGAGCTACATATTTTAAATGTTTGGAATTCCATGATCCCAGTTGTGATAAAACAAGAAAGTAATGTTTTATTATAGTCTGATTTAATATTAGAACATCCTGTGTGTTTTCCTTCTTTGGCAAAATTATTTCATGAGAACCTATGGTGCTCTATAATCAAGTAGAGTTTCTCTCAACTTTCCATATAGAAAATAAAAGAATATGGTTATCCTGGTTAAGGATGGGGGGAGGGGAATGGCTCAAGAATGAGGCTAAACCAAATTAGGTTCAAAAACATAAAATTCTCACGAGCATACTGTAACCTATTGAGCAAGTAGTGGGCGTTGACTGGCAAGAGGGGCCATAAGTGGTAGGGAAGAGAGTCTAAGCCTGTGAATAATTGATCAGTCTGACAACCCTTGGTTCCAACCACCGGTTCCTTCCTTCACTGAGCTGTTTGTTGACCAAAGTGACCCATGAGGTTCCAAAAACAAGACAGAATTCTGTCAAAGCTCTTGAGTGCCCTCCCCATGCCTAAGGCCAAACGCTGTTGCTGAAAAAACACAGAATGCCACTGATCAGCATCGAGAGACCCTTTAAGGTCTGGAATGGTAACCAGCCTCCAGATGCCAGTTAGTGCAGTGCTGGAAGGCACTGCACAATCTGCCATGGGAACCTGATCAACAACAGCTGGAGTAAACAGAGACCACTGGCATGAAACACAGTCTGCTGTCATGAGTAGACTGACAACATCTCCTACAGGGTGAGAACAGCAAACTAAGAAAGGAGCACTCATGCAATGGAGGAGCCTAGGCCTGGGGGAGACAGTCAACAGCTTATTTTTATTTTTTTTATTCTTAAAATTCATTTATTTGGGGTCCCTTCTAATTTTGAGCTGTTAAACATTTTGATGTGTTTTGTAGATAAAAATAATGTCTCTTTTTTTCAGTTGGTGGGGTTTTTAAAAGTTGTATATAAATTGATTTTTTGATAAATTTATTTTATTTTATTTTATTTTTATTGTCCATAGCGAGTTACAATACTTAGTGGGCAAACAATGTGTTGTTATGCCCAATTTCCCGCTGCCCTCCCCTCCCCACTCCCCTGGATAACCTCCCCCATGGATCATCTGGATCAGTCCTTGTGACAGGGGACCATGGATAGCCTAGTATTCAGCCAGGTTCTCCTGGTCATGCCTCGGGATAATCTCCTCCACCACGGCTCTCACAATCTTTCCTCCCCCTCTTCCGCTCAATTCCCTGAGTTGTGGTGGGTGAGTATGAAGGCTGCTTTAATGTTGTGAGTTTAGGGGTCTTTGTGTGGAAGATCATTGGTTTCTGTCTCACTGGCTTATCCTGTGTTGATTTAATGGCTGTGGCTGTGGGTCCCTTGTTCATCCCATTATTTTTTTGTGGGTTCCATATGGATCCTCCACGGTATGACTGTGGTGGCTCCCAAATATTCCACTTAGTGAGGGGGAGCCCTTTACTGGAGCTGGGGATTCAGGGAGATAGGCAACGGATACCGTACTCTTGGGCTCCCAAGAAAAGATGCACTCTGGGAGCTATTGATGGGGAAGCTACTAAAAATAGAATCTAGGTAATCCAGAATTGTGTCTATTAATTAACCTGTACTGATCTCCCTCTCCAATGGAGAATGTGTTTGTATTTTTCAGGATGCAGCTAGAGAGCTGTGACCCATCTAATCCTACCATCCGACCATAGGCAGATAGCTGAGATCCCGGCAAGAGATAAGTCACCACAGTCTCACCGTGGAGGATCCATATGGAACTCCACAGAGAATGACGGAATGAACAAGGGACCCACAGCCACAGCCATTCAATCAACACAGGATAAGCCAGGGTGACAGAAACCAACAATTCTTGACACAAGACCCCTAAGCTCACAACATTAAAGCAGCCTTAATACCCACCCATCAAGACTCAGGCAACTGAGTGGAAGAGGGGGCGGAAAGATTGTGAGAGCCCATGTGGGGGAGACTATCCAGAGGCATGGCTCCCCTCAGTAACAACACACTTGGGCCAGGAGGTCCAGGCTGAGTACTAGGCTATCCATGGTCCCCTGCCACAAGGACTGATCCAGATGACCCACGGGGGAGGATATCCAGCTGATTGGGGATGGGGAGGGGGGCATTGGGGAATTGGGGATAACAACTCATGGTTTGCCCACTAAATAATGTAATTCATTATGGACAATATATATATATGTATATATATATATGTATTAAAAGAATAAACAAAGGAATTTTTAAAAACTTTTTTAAAATGTTTCCTCAGTTTTTAAATTATTGTTGTTGCTATGGTTATTAGTTTTCCAGAACATTCTAGCTAGTTGTGAAATTCAAAAGGAGGCACCAGAGCTAGAATGAGGAACTATTACAGAGCTATTTGATGAATTAATAAAGTCACTTTGAAGGCATTTCATTATATTTATAAAATCACACTGATTGGGGTGTTGTTCTGAAGGTAAGTTTCACCTGACATATCTCACGTTCTAAAATGGAATAATACTCACCAAAGTCTTGCAGAGAGCTTTGCCACACAGCTGAAGACATCACAGGAAGCAGAGCAGAAAGATGCCCTGTCATACTAAATGGATTAAGCGTTAGGAACTTGGGCTACTGGCTTCCTTGTCAGAGAATACTCAGTGTCAACTATCTACATCAGCTAAGGACAGGATTGCAGTGTGGTGAGAGCAGGCTTTTCTGAAGGTTGTGACAGGAGAGATGAACACATTACACCAGAACTGTGCACATAGTGCAAATCTTCAAACCTCATTAGCCGACAAATGACGCAACTGAACACCCCTGACAGAGTAAGAGCAGAAATGGAACAGAATTCTAGGTTTCATGAATTTTGAAGAATAGATTATTTCTGTCATGGAGTATATCATAATCCTTATGTTACATGAGTCAAAACTAGCTAAAATATAGGATTTTATAAAGACAAAGAAATGGGAAAAATACTTGAATATTAGAACTGAAATGGTACTAGAAGTTGATATTGAATATGTAACCTATTATTACTCTAGAGAGCTATTTGTAAAGGTTATTTTCAAAGGAGGAACTTAAAGTGTGGAGGATATTAAAGAGGATAACAGGATGAGAGCAGATAAATAAGGCTATGTATTAAAGTACCCAATTAAAATTATAAAATAAGTAAATGAAAATTTAAAAATAGATCTAGAAATGTTCTGTTGCTTCAGGTGAATATTAATTTAAACAATGGTAGAGGAAGTTCTTGAAGATATTTTAAATATTAAAACTTATGAGCAAACAAAAAAGTTTCTGCAGAGGAAAGGAAACAGCATTATCAAATCATACGTAAAATGGGAGAAAATACTGGCAAACCTTATATCAGATAGCATTAACGTCCATCTAAGGAATTTAATAGGAAATGAACGTAATAACCACTTTATAATGTGCATTTATGTTAGTCAAACTGTTACAGTTTGCTTCTTGAATAAACAAAATATTATGACACACAACCAATAAGTGAGAATGTGTGCCAGATGAGAATTCAATATAGGACATTTCTCAGGAACCAAACTGCTAAGCAAAAACTGTGAAAATTATTCTGCAGACTCAAAAAGTCAGTATCTTGGGTTCACATCAGTTTCATGGAACAAAGAGGATTTATATTAGGTAGGTAAATGTTTAATAAGATGCTCAAGCTGAGGTGATTCCAAGAACCTAGATTGGATGTCAAAAACAGTTAGTCTGAGTTTCCAGTTTATAACATTAGTACTAAGGATAATTGTTAAAAATCTTTTACCAGGATATCCACTCTTCCTTTTGTATATTTATAAATAAACTAATAGACAAATAAATGATATTAACTTTGGAGGACATTGAGTATTGATGGTCTAGAATTTTTAAAACGATTAAATTATTGAGTCTCTCTTTGAATCCCATATCTCAGTATTTCTCAAATTTATTTTTAGATTTTAGAGATATAAATGAACCAAAGTCCCTAAATTCTATTTAAAGAAATTATTCCAGTATCTTCCATTAGATATTAACGGAGTATTTATTATATGCAGAACTATTAGATAGTTTTTATTTTTACAAGTTTTTATTATGGGTGGACAAATATATTCAGACAACATTTATATGAAGTTTTACTCTCAAATCATTAGTAAATTACAATGTTTTCATGCTTATTGCATTCTTATATATTACTAGAGGTATTTATAAAATTGAATTCCATGAATATTAAACATTTATAAAAATCTTAATGAGCCAAAAATAAAGGCAGATATCTTTACTTCTTGCCATAATGAAACATTATTATCATTTATTATCTTCTATCATTAAAGAAAATTTAGTTAGTTCACCAGAAAATGTTTCTATGTGTTTTTGGTTTCTTGAAATACAAATAAAACTGGGTATATAACTAAAAACAGTAATTCTAATTAGTAAGACAAGCAGTTTTATAACAGTGCACTTATGCTGCAACTTTGAAGGCATTCTTAATTTAAACACATTGTTATGTATCTGAATAAGAAATTGTCCCTAATGTACATTTCAAGGCATCGTTAAGAGTAATGTAACACGTGTATTCTAACCTCTATTTAAGAGGTAATTTCACTAGGCAATCTAATAATTCTGTGTCAGATAATAATTAAGTTTTGGATGAGATATCAAATTGCATAAGACATAAAGGTAATCATTGGAATTTTCCTCACTCTTAAATCCAATCTCATCTAAATTGTCTATTAATGACTATCACACTCCAAAGATTTTTTGATAAAATATAAAATGAGTATGAGTACACTACACCAAATTTTGCTATAAATTTGATTTATATTTAGTGTAATTATAGATTTGAGCTATGACCTGTGAGGGTCTTCGCGCTTTCCTGCACTATACTGGTTAGCCCTTTGGGAACTGGCTTCCTTCCAGACTCCAGCTAGATCTCTCATGTTCTGTGTCAGCAGCATGTGGTGTCTTTAACAACATGAGTCTTACCTTTCACCTAAGGTGGCTAATCAAGTGCATTGACTGAAGCCTGTCTTGTTTTGGGGACTTTGTAGGTCTCTCTGACCAACAGCTCACTGTGGGTAGTCACTGATTTATGGTAATGGGAGTTTCAAGCCAGAGCCAAATATATTAGGATTGGGCTTCATTCCACCCTCTCCAGGGCCCTTCTGACTAGATGATTCCCCAAGACTCTATTGAGGGTTATATCTTTTATTCCGCTATCCAGGAGAATGATTTCTATGATGGCAATTCATTCTTTGCTTTAGTTTTGTGTAAACCTCTCCTGGATCTCCAAATTTCCTCACCCCCCCCCAAACTGAGGTGTCTTTTGAGTTATCTCAGTGGTCTGAAAAATAAGATTTTCTTGCCAAAAGTGAGAGTAGCATTATTTTATCGGTATGAATGAGAGAATTCATCAACAGTGGTGAATAGCAGTGGACTTTTCAACCCGTAAGCCAACTGGACCAACTAGAGTAATAGTGGTATATCTATTATGGGGAAACCAATTACTCTCTAATTGAGCTGAAGGCCTACTCCATGGAAGGGAATGCATCTCTGGTACTGAAGACCTAGTTAAAAACTTATGGTGTGGGAGGCCATGAGCCCTTGTCTGGCTAAATGCATATATTATGCCCACCAACCTGTCCTATAAGCACTTTTAAAAATTGAGCATGCACATATAATAATGCTACTCTCACTTTTGACTAGAAAAGCTTCTTTTTTCTGAGGGTGGTGACGACTGGGATAACACAAAAGACACCATAGTCCTGAGAAGAAATGACATTGGAGTGTTCAGCACTGGGACATCTCGATCACACTTTCCAAAGCTCAGGGTCTATTGTGAAGAGGTGGCAGAAAGATTGTAAGAACCAAAGGAAGGGCAGGAATGCTTATAATGCAAACTTCCAGACACAAAATGGCCTTAATATTCATGACTTCCCAGTGCCCTATAAAACCTAAAATAAAAGGAGGAAAAGATGATGATACTGATAAAAAGCTAAGACTAATTGAGAGGGGAAAGAGATATGGGGGATGGTGGGAAGGGAATCATAATGGTTTATAGTCTATGATTATGGAAGCTATCAATAAAATGTTTTAAAAAATCAGGTTAAATATCTAAAAAAATATGCTTATAAGCACATTTGGTGGGCATAGTATATTTATTTAGCCAGACAACAGGCATTGCTCTCCTAGGGCTCATGACCTCCCCCACCATAGGATTTTCATTAGGTCTTCAGTACCAGGCATGTATTCCTTCCTGTGGAGCAGGCCAACAGTCCAATTAGCAATTAGTTCCCCCCACAACATAGGCAGGAATGTGGCTCATTGGTACAGTACCAGACTTAAAATGCAAGGGCCTGGATTTAATTCCTAGCACAAGAAAAATAGGTGAACTACTATTATCAACTATTGTACCATTTAGCATATTTGGCCTGGCGAGCCAATCTTAAGGCTTGTCAGATCCACTGCTGTTCACCACCATTGATGACTTCTCTCCCCCATAGGGCTGCATGCAGCCTTAGCTTTTTTCCAGCTTTCTGTAGCTGCTTAACAAGGAAGAGGTTTCCATCTCAGCTCCAGGTTGATTTCTCAGTGACCTGCAGCCCAAGCATGTGGGGTCTTCAGTAATAGGGTCATACCATCTAGTTTGGTGGGCAACCAAGAGAATTGACAATGACCTGTAATGTTTTGGGGGCCTTGGGACCATCCCTGGCAAACAAATCACTGGATGATATCACATTCTTGGCACCGTAATTTTTCTAGTAACATTTTATGGGCACTTGGTGTGCCGTTATTCTAAGAAGTAGATTTCTATATGGCTTGTTCTAGACTTCTTATTTTGGTTAACCTTCCTTTCACCTCTCCTTTACTCAATCCCTTTCCCCTGACTCTATTAGGCCATTGTTCCTCTGGTAATCTGTTCACTTACTTACAAATTTATATACATCTGTTTGCCCATATGGAGAATAAGTTTTAAGATTTCTCTTATAACCATGTGAATTTCAGTCAGGAGCTGAATCACTCTGCATCATGAAATAACCTACTCTTCCAGAATAATTGGAAAGTGTCACACTCAACATAAACATTTACTTTTTCATAGGACAACTGATCACACAGATTCATCATTAATAATACAATTAAAGCTGCAATGTTGCTCAGTGGTAGAGTACCTGACATGATGTAAAGGCCTGGATTTCGGTTCTTAGCAAAAAGAAAAATAAATGAACTGCTATTATTAGTTTTCATTCTGATACCTAAAGGCAGCTACCAACTGTCCTTGGTGAAAGCTCAAACGACTGTAAATTCTTATGACCTCTCTCTGGAAACATAAATATCAGTGTCCAATTGTATAAGTGAGACTGAAAATCTACACTGAATCTAAATGTTCACTAAAAGATGAGGAATAAAAATGGGTTAATTTAAAGTTTACTTGTTTTATTATGAAAACTCAAAAGTAACCAGAGCAATTGTTTAGAATTCAACAAAAACATACTTTTCTGGGAGGAAATTATATCCCTGACTTGAAGAATGGTGTTAATACAAAGCAGACTAACTTTATTCAAAATGTTTTCAAATTCTATGCAATCAGTGCACCCACTAGCTGCCAACACAGATGTTTCTCCCATTGCTGTCCTGGAGCTGGCCCTCACAATGGGTTTTCTAACACAGGAATCATCTGAAATTTAAACTCATTTGAAAGAATTATTCATTGATCCCTCTAGGTACAGGCTGCAATATTGAATACTTCTTCACAAATTTCGGTACACCATGATATGTACCTTGCTTTTCAGAGAATACATTGATGACATTCATGTTAGCGAGATTTATGGCAAGCAGGAAAATAGCGGTTTTCTCACTTTTGTATTAATTTTAGATATACTGTTTTTATGTGTATCATAACAAGCACATAAAACAATTTCCTCCCTCAGTGTTTCTGTGTTTTCAAACTAATTCTACTATTAGTAAAGATAATAATTATGCTTTGTATTAGAATATATCTCAATACTCTTCTTATTTTCCTCCTAATTCATATATAATCATTATAATTTTCCAATTTTGGAAACTGTGACTCAGAGAACTTAAATAATTTCTCTGCTATCACATGTTTGATCATACTGCAAATACATATTTACTTCTTTATCCTATAAACAAGTGTGTAATGAAGACATTGACATAAAATAAGGACAACAAGTCATTACTACCTTGAAAAAGTTTTTAAAATTGTAATGATTTTGTTTAGACTTGAATCAAGATTCATGAGCTCTGAGAACCCTGCTATTGTTATCCATACTATACTTTGTAAACTTCTATGAAAGAAATATAAAAATTCCTACAAAAATATATTCAAAGTAAAATCAAACAAGCAGGCAACCTAGCAAGCAAAGAAACAATGTACATTTTAGGAATCTCAGAGTTTGGCCTTCTTGGTTTTCTGCTTGACAACAGGCTGAACAGGATTTAGTAGACCTTCTATTTGGAAGTACAAAAGACCAATGAGGGAGGCAAGACACCACGGTAAATATAGAGTATCAGAGTACATTCTGAAGTGTGCTAAAAGCTGTCTTTTTAAACCTCCTGACAAGAATCAAGCAAAGAGAAAATTCACTCTAATAGTTGTAAGTAAATTGATTTTTTTATCTTTGTTGTCACAGAAAATTTAAGTCTATTTTTTTAAGACGATTCTTTTCATTGTAAGACATTTATATTCTACTGGCCTTCAGAAATGGAAAAAAAAGTAGAGTACAGTATTATGTTTTGTATTGTGTAAAAACAATAGAGTCGTTGTATAAAGAAATGGAAAAGAAAGAAAATGGACACAATATCATTATACTACATTATAAGCCATTAAGAGAAAGTGGGACATAAGTGGGTTTTGTTTCCTTGTCCAAAGTTTTTTTTTTTTCATTCCCAAAGCAGCTGTAAAAGTACTTGATGTTTATACTATAAAGGTAGTTTGCATATACAAAAATATGTTCTGTGGCTAAAGTAATACACTTTAAGACTTGGAGAAAGAAAGAACAATTTAAAGAAAGACAAGATGCAATGAATCAATATGGCACTATTTACTAAATTCTCTATCAGCAAATCAAAAGGTCGATGAATAAAACTCTTCCCATGTGAATTTTCTCTTCTTTCGAAGGATGTGTTTGACTTCTGATACTATTGTTCATGTACTATTTTAGTACCATTAACAATTTGGGGTTCCCAAACTTTCCATCACACCCAATAAATAAATATTGGAATATAGCAGGGTGTGAATCAGATATATTTTTTAAATCCAAAACCTATGGGACTTCCCTAAACTCACACATGACCACTCTGCTTCGTTCTTCTTGGAAACATTAGAAAGGAGAATGCACTATATTGGCAGGATTCTAGAAAAGGTGGGGAAAATCCCAGTTCTATCATTTTTGAGAAGGGCAGAACATTATAGAATGTAACATGTAACATGTACCATGTACCATATAACAATGTACTATGATTCATGGTAATTGTGACTTAATCAAGGCTGTCAAGTTTTCTTTGCAATCTTCCAGAACCTAGTAAATAAGTGGAAAATTATGGTTCTTACTACTGATATCTGTAACACAATAATTGAATGAAATTGTAGATTAGAGATATTCTTAAGGTCATTTGTGTATACCATGTAGTTATCCTTTTTGGTAACTTGAAAAGAAAGCACAAGATGGTGGAATTTATTTTCAATAATTCAGAGGTTTTACTCAAATCATTTATTTCGGAAAACAGAAAGCATTTCACATTTAGAGCAAAAACAGCTACATCAAATGTCGCCCCTACATTAAAAAGATACTTCACATGCTCCAGAGCCCCACATTTTATGATGTTAAACTATGTCCAAAAGACAATAAAAATGGTGTAAAAATTAAATGTAGCTTAATGTGATTTGCCTATTTGCACCATTTGTATTCATATGCTATGAGTAACTATTGATGTTTACATCAGCTTATTTCCGATTAATAAAATTATAATCACATTTATTTTATTTGCAATGGCATCTTTTAAATATGGGCTATCTATATTAAAGTCATTGCAAGTAATTTCTAATCTTGACAAGTGTCAGGAGCCCTTGTATAGTTTGCTCAGTATTTGACATAATCACGTCCTACAAATCCTTAATTGCACAAAACATTTATTGGAATTAAGATTTACTTTTTGTAGTAGCTAACTTCTTGCTGCTAGGAAAAATTGCCCAAGCAAAAACTGTTTATGAGAAGAAAGCTTGGTGTCAGCCTTACAGTTTCACCATAATCCTTTGGCCACCACATGCATGTGTACTAATGTGCCTACTCACCTGCACACACATGTGCTGATACACCTTTCAACATGTATACACACATACATATGAAAAATAATGATTGTAAACATCATACAGAAAATCCAGCTTCCCAAAAGAGCCAATGATTATAGTTTGAATGTAAAATATTCATCAATGCCCCGTGTGTTTGATTAGCTTGTCATTAGCTGGTGGTGCCACTTTTATAGTTAATAATAAGTACCCTTCAGAATTTCTAAGGGAATATATATTTTGTATGCTCAAGCCAAAAAAAATGATAAGTAGGCTTAATGATGCATATGATAATTAACTTGATTTCATCATTCCAACAATATAAACATATATGAAAATACCATGTTCTATAATGTAAATTTTAAATACATGTATGTTTTGTTTTGCCATTATTTCTTTAAAAGCTGATGGAAAACATGCCAGAATTACTGGATATCCAAATACCAAAAATGGATCTAACGTAAACCTTATACTTTTCATGAAAATTAAAATGGAAGATAAACTTAAATGTATGATACAAAAAGATCAAATCTCTAGAAGAGTGGAGTTCAGGTCAGGAAGGTAGCTGTTTCACAGAACGCATGCTCTATTAAAAAACTGATAAAAAGGAAAGCATATAGTTAAAACAGGCAGATAAATAGCAAGTATCCTGTAAGTCATAACTTAAATTATTTATTACTTGTAATAAGTCAACATCTTTTTTTCTCTGTCTGATACCCAATACTACAATATCACTGTAAATCACTCAGTTTACTCCTCACATCCTGCTTGAGCGGTCAAATGTTTCTCTCCAAGGAATGAAGACAGGAAGTGCTTTTCCCAACACATGTGTGCAATTGGTTCTAATTCATTGTAAAGCTTCTGCACAGAAGACAAAAAAATGATTAAGTATCACAACAAATTATTTATGAGTTGTGGAAAGTAACTGGAATTTCACAGACCAATGGGGATTCAGAAATGAGAGAAAGAGATGCTTAGAGTATTTATATCTTTCTGTCTTTTCCTGATAAGCAATGTGCCAGAAAATGAATCCCAGATTTGATCCTCTCCTGACAAATGGAAGGAATCAAATCCAGATTAGGTGCAGAGGAAGGCCAGACGAAGGCCCAGCATGGTGAATTCTCTGTTCCCCATTTGTCTGTTTACTTTTCTTCTTTACTTCATTGCTGCAAGGCTATACATGCACACTTCATTTGTTCTGTTTCTTATAGACTGGTGCTTTTTGAAAGCAGGAGCTAGAGATATGGTGTTAATGTTTCAACACAGATAAATTTATATTGTCAGTGTTAGGTAATGTCACTTCACAGTTTCTCTCAAGATGAATATAATGCTTTACTGGAAGATTATGTAAATGAAATTTCTCAACAAAGTAGGAAATTAGACTTTTTTTGAGGCTGGATTTGGGTTTATAATGGCCTCTTGGGAAACATTCTGATCTAAATTCTGTCAAAATACCTACCATCACTTCAGAAACTAATCATGTTTTCATATTCAGATTATTTTTTTCTGCCATGTAAGATATATTGTGCTATATGATGGGCATAGGAAATTAGTGCCATTATGTAAAAATAGTGAATATACAGTAATATAATTATGTTTGTGTTTCAGATTGATAAATATCCATATTGTTTTTAAAGTCATGTTTGATAAGAAATGACATGATACAGTTTATTGAACATTTCCTCATTTATAAAAGAGAAGTTGTTAAAATGAGATGAACTCCTAAGGTACCAGATATACAAGTAGTGTTGTTTGATGAGTTCTCCAAATAACACTTCATGAAACAAAATACTGAAGAAAGCAATTAAAACAAAAGAAGAGAAAGAAAGGACACAGGTTCAGAAATTGAAAGATATGTGAAACTCTGTTGTGTCAGAATACAAATACACTGGGTAAAAGAAAACTAAAACTGAAACTCACGTCTAGCCTATTTGACAAATAAGAAATTTTTGTGACATTGCCTCAGAATAACAAATCAAACTACTATATACAACTTTGTCTTGTCATAACTACAGAAGAAAAAAAAAGCATTTCAAATTATTTTCCATGCAGCAATACACATGTTGAAATGTTTTCAATGCACTTCCTTATAAACACATGGTTCTTAAGTCCATAAAACCTTAGGGATCTCTTTCCATTTTTTAGTTGATCTGCCTCTTAGAAAACTTGTCTGATTGAGGGCTGGAGAGATGGCTCAGCGGATAAGGCACTTGCCTCTGGTGCCTAAGGCCCTGGGTTCAATTCCCCAGAACCCACATAAACCAGACCCACAAGGTGGTGGCCCTGGTGTATTCTCTCTCTCTCTCTCTCTCTCTCTCTCTCTCTCTCTCTCTCTCTCTCTCTCTCTCTCCTTGAAAATGAATAAATAAAATATTTAAAAAAAAGAAAACTTGTCTGATTGAACCTCCTGAGTCCATTTGCTGCAGCTATTCTCATACCTGTATGAATGAGATATCTTATGTATGTTGTAAGATATACATTCCTTTATCATTTTGTTACAGAGAATTTTTGTGCTGGAGCTCACTTCATCACATTGGTTTTTGGATAAGAATTATACACTTTACTTTATTTCAAACTCAGATGTCAGACTTTGCCTGAGCTCATATATATATTCCATTGCATTGTGGTACAGGTGAGGAAAAATGAAGTCTGCAAAAGGGCTTTAGGACAGTAGGGGACCAAGAATTAGTTCAGAGCCATCCCAATATCCCAATTCATAATAAAATATAAAGATGTTCTTAAAATATGAGCTTAGCATAAGAATTATATAATAAATATTTTCCTAGAGCTACACAGAAGTAAAGATGGATAGTGATTGCTGTGACCAACCTGAAAACATCTTACATATGTTTCCTCCACCACGATTATTTACGGATTTGCACAACAAACATTTATTGAAGAGTGATGCTTCACTTGGGACACATTGATGGATCAGTAAAGTTTTCTGTCCTAGAGGGGCTTACAATTCAATAAAGCCATGAAGGCTCTAAGTAAATAATGGTAAAATTCAGCAAAGCCATAGATATTTCCAGGAAGTTATTGGAACACAGAAGAGGAGCATTTCGTGAAGTCTCCTTCCCATTTCTCAAAATTATGTTTTGACATTATGTACAAAGGTGCACAGATCGAGGGTCAATAGTCACTAATGAATAGGTCATCAGGAAGTTTATAATCCTCTGAATGATCACAATAATAAAGTGACTTGGATGATGGAAGAAGCAAATTCAGTATAGCGAAATCTCACAACCCATATGCCTCAGCAAAAAGTCTGTGTATCAGTTACTTTCTTCATAGTGGAACAAAATAAACAAGCAGAAGCAACTTAAGGTAGGGAAGGGACCTTCTTATTAGGAAGCTATTGAAATAACACGGGGAAGTGAATGAAACCTGCCTGAATTGAAAATGGATGTCATAGATGTAGACAATGATAGACCACGTGAAGTAAGTACTTGGGATCAACATCTGATAATCGCATTGCTGAATTTGAAGCAATTAATATGCTTCCAGGTTTTCTTTTGTTTGATGGAAATGTAGATGAAATATTTCTGGAAATGATGAATGTACATCTAAATAATATGTTAGACAGAATGGTATCATATAAATAATCAGAGAGGATATCTGAACAAAAATATAAAATTTCAATTATCTCTTTACCGTATTTTAAAAAGCATTAGAGGAGTCAAGAACATATGTGGCACATACTCAGAGAAAATATAAGAATTTTTAAACAAGCTGGAAAATGTGGAAGACAATTAATATGCCAAATATCAATATTTTCTCATTAGTATAAATTAATCACACTAAGTATGCAGTTTCTCTGTGGCATTTTGTACATGCATATACGGTATTGTGATCCTATTCTCTACCTATATTAGTCCTCATGTCCTCACGCCCCCCCCCCCCCCCCACAGAAGTTACTTTCTTATTGCTGGGACAAACCACAGGACCAGAAGCAGCTAATGGAACCAAAGGTTTATTTCTGGCTGCCAGTTTGAAGGGGAAGCTTCATCATAATAGGGAAAACATGGCAAGAGCAGACGGCTGGGCATCACATTTTCACATCAGCAGGGAAGGAAGTAGAGAGAGCAAGACGCAAGAGTGAGCTGAGTGGAGCAAGGGCAGCTAGACTGCAAAACTCCAAGGTACACCCCAAGTCCCACATTCCCCCAGGCTCCACAATGCCACCAGACTAGCATTCAACCATAGAAAGCTATGGGGAAATATTTTATTCAAACCACCACTGTCCCCTTTTCCTATAACTCTCATATCTCAATCAATCCTCTTTGTGTCTTATGATCTTCATTGTTTCTCTTAGTTTCCACATATGAGGGATGCTTGTCATATTTGTGTATCTAACCCTGGTTTATTTCACTTGACATGTTCATCTCCAGTTCTATCTAATTTTCAGAAAATAATATAAATGCATTCTTTTCTTATGACTGAGTAAAATTTTGTGTGTGTGTGTGTTATTTTCTATATATTGGTAAGCACCTAGGCTGATTACACAACTTAATTTTTGTGAATAATACAGACATACACTATAGCATAAGTAAGAATGTATGTCTATAGAAAACTAACTTTAATTCATTTTACTATACAATTAAAATAATATGGTTGAATTGTATGGAAGTACTATTGAGTTTTGATTAACCTCCATAATTATTTTCTTAGTATTTGGATTAATTTACATGCTCACTGATAGTAGATAAAAGTTCCTTTTTCTTCACATTCTTGTCAGACTTTACTCATATTGTTTTCTTAGTGACAACCATTTTTGTTTGTATGAGAAGGAATCTCAATGGTGTTTTGATTTGCATTTCCTTGATGGACGAAGATGTCAATCCTAATTTTATAGCTTTTATTTTTTTGCTTAACAGTTTTGCTATGTGTATGTGTGTAGTGTATGAGCGTGTATATGTGTGCTTACATGTGTGTAGCTATACCTGTGTGAAGACATAAGTAATGTCTCATATCTTCCTCATTTAGCTTATTTATTGAGGCGGAGGCTCTCATTTGAACCCAGAGTTCACTGATTCTAATAGCCTAACTAACTGTTTGGTGCCTGAATACCCTGTCTTTGCCATCTGAGCACTAGGATCCTCGGTGTGCTATTGCTCCCACGTGGCATTTATGTGGGTGCTGGGCATCTTAATTTAGGTTCTAGTACGTATGGAGCAAACTCATTATTCACGAGCCATCTCCTTAGCCATTGTGATGTGATTTTTATTAGCATATACTATTTCTACATAGTGGATTTTATTGTGACATTTCTATAAATGGATAAAATTTCTTTAGATTGGTTTTACACTCCTCATCACACTTCCCTGTCCACCTTCTGTCTCCCACTAGTTCTTGTTCTATTCCAAACAAGTCCCCTTTCTAGTTTCATATCTATTGTTTAATTGATAACCCAATTAGTTTCCTTAAGGTTGCTTTATAAAAACATGGGTTAGGAGCTGCTTCTAGGGGCATGGAAACCTAAGAGTGAGATGTCTTCAGCAACAGAAGATGAACTACCTACTTGTGGTAGGCAAGCATTAGCAGTAGCAATTTCCTGCAATGTTTTGCGGTCCTCGGGGACATTCTTCTTCAGCATCTCACAGGGAGTTAACACATGCCTGACACTGGTATTTTCATGGAAGAACCTACGACTTCTGGAAGTAGCTTTCCCATCCATTCACACAGGGCACTTGTGTTTGTTCTGGGATCTTTATCATTAGAAACGTTTGAACTTTTTTCCCGTTCTCATTCTTGAATTTTTTGCTCTTCTATTTTATAAGGTTTTGAATTCCTTATAATTTTGGATATTAATCCTTTGGGATTTTTGCACATTCTGTATTTTCTCTTCACCCTCTTGAATGTTCCCTGGAATTGTTCCAATAGGCTTCTCTCACTGGAATCATAATTATAGTTTGAAAGTTTCAATTAAGCATATATATATAGTAATATAAAATATTACATATGTAATATATATATTATATATAATTTTATATAACTGGTAGCCCTATGAATACAAAATGCTATATTTTAATATACATATACATGTATAATATATAATGTCTTTCCATATAGATACAGGTGTAGATTTATGAAATTAAAAATACTCATAAGATTAATACTTAAGATATTATTTTATGAGTTTGTTATTGCTTGGCAAATTGCTTATTCTGTAATATCAAGTACAAAAATATAACATAGTATATATGTGATATATAAATGTATACAAAAGAAGCTCTTAACATCATATTTTATTGAGTGATATGTGTATAAAGTGATATTTTGGTTCATTACTAATTTTTTTAACTTCACAGATATCCAAATGAACATACAAATAAATTTGAAACCAAATGGAACAAATGTTCAAATGTGAAACTACCTCTGCAAATGAAAATAAATAATTCATCCCATTAGATGAATGAGGAACACACAATTACTTGCCAAAACACTAGTTCTCCAGAGGCGTGTGGCACAGTCTTCAGAGCCTTCATATTTTTAGCGCTAAATGTGAGGGCATGGTAATTAATTTTCTCATCTCCCAAAGCAACTCTTGCTTCAGATCTCCGTTCACCGATGTATTCAGAACCTTAATCACAGTTAGCTGCCCAGAGACCTTTTTTGGCTCCCTGTGAGTCATACAAGTGCACATATGTATGCTTTTTTCTGTGTGGGTGGATGTTTCCATATGCAAGTGCACATGAGTATATGTGTTTCACCAGGCCAGAAATTGATGTTGATACCTTCGTCCGTCACTTTCCATTTTATTTTTTGAGATAGAAGTACACC
>PVHP010034046.1:0-19306 GCA_004024765.1 Zapus hudsonius
AGACCAGCTGGCTGAATCTCAGTGACTGTAATCTCTCAAACAATTGCAGGTGAACGGGCAGCAGTTTCGACCCAAAGATCTTTCTTTCTGTGCCATCTCCATCTGCTCACTCCAGTCCATCTTTACATAAAACAACCCTGCACAGGTTCCCAGGACACAGGCAGGCAGAACGCAGTAAGCCTCTCACGCAAACTGCTTCTGGCACAGTCCTGACAAAGTTCTTTCTCACCCTTATAAGCCAAACCTCACAGTCCATAGTTCTCATTACATTCAGGTCTTTCAACTCCGACCAGAATGATCCAATACACTGTACTTACAGCACTGCGAGGCATCTCTCAGGCCAAGAGTTCAAATCCTTCCACATTCCTCCTGTAGATCACTTCCAAAAGCTCAAAGCCACAAGATCAGGGTTCTGGCAGCAACAGATGACCCCACGTCCTGGTACCAAAACTGTTGTGGTTAGCTTTGTAGTTGCTGCTTAGAAAGAACCCATACAAAAGTGGCTTATGGAGGAATGGGTTTATTTGGCTTACAGACTCCAGGGGAGACTCCATCCTGGCAGGGAAAATGATAGCATGAGCAGAGGGCTGGACATCACCTCTGCCACAGCACTGCAAACAGCGGCAGGAAGGTGTTCCAAATACTAGCAAGGGGAAGCTGGCTTATAACCCCCACAAGCCCGCCCCCAACAACAGAGCTTCATCGAGGTTGTAAAATCCAAATTGCCATCAGCTGAGGATTGATTTATCAGAACACATTCATTTGTTTGTGGGGGACACCTGTATCAAACCATGACAGTTTGTATGTAACTTGTATATAATTTTCATTATAATAAATGTTTCATATGAACACACACATATACACATAAGCAGGGAATATTAATGGATATTTACAGTCAAAATGCTTGACATTTTAATAAGAAAGCCAATATTAATTTGAGAAGAATATGAAAATATTAAGATTTATATTGTCATCTTCAGAGAAAGTATTAAGAAAATATAATAGACATGATTATGATTAAAGAGTGTACATAACTATTATGTGTTGTTGGTGGGAATGTAAACTGGTACAGCCACTATGGAAATCTAGGTGGAGATTCATCATGAAACACAATATAGAAGAGTAATATGATCTATTGATAACACTCCTGTGCATATAGCTAAATGACTCTAAGTGAGCATACAGTTAGAGATACCTTCCTTCCCCTTGTTTATTGTGGCACAATTCATAATACATAGATCTTAAATCAGCTTAGATGACCATCAATAGATGAATGGATAATGAAAATGTAGTATATATGAACACTAGATCATAATTCAGTCATAAGAAAGAATGAAATTGTGTCATAGGAAAATGGAGATCATCATGTTAAGTGAAATAAGGCAGACTCAGAAATGGAAATGGTGCATCATAAGCACAATCCATCATTTTGAAAAGATAGGAAAGTATAAAGTGGGTCATTTGTGAGGAATAGAGACCAGTGGGAAAAGGGTACCAGAAGGACAAGAGAGGAGCATAAGAAGATGAATATGATCAAAATCCATTGTAGACATGTGTGAGCATGTAACAAATCAATCACTATATACAAATAGTACATGCTAATAAAAATAAGGTAAATGGTAAGTAGAATTTGAAATGTAATTGCAATAAAGCTTAAAGCCTAGCAAAAGGCAATAGGGAAGGAAGAATGAAGGAATAAAAACCTGAGGTGCAGACAGAAAATAATATATACTGGTACTCTTTAAGTCTAATCTATTAATAAACATATTAAATATTTAAAAACTTACATTTTAAAAATAGGTATCAGCATGGATAAAAACTAAATCACAAATTATATTCTATCTATAATTAACATTTGATACAAAGGCACAGACACAAAATTTTGGATGTAAAGATTTAAACACACATGTATGTATGTATGTATGTATGTATGTATGTATGTATGTATGTATGTATGTTTGTATGTATGTATGTATAAAACACTAAGCACAAGAAGGCTTGGAGGACTCAGGAAAGACTGCCAGGCATGATGACACGAGCCCATAATCCCAGCACTTGGGACGTGGAGGCAGAAGGTTTGTGAGTTGCAGGCCAGTTTGGGCTACATGATATGTTCAAGACTAGCCCAGGCTACATAAAAACACTCCTATCTCAAAGCAACAAACCAGAAAGAAAGAGATATATTTTATAATGATAAATGGGTTATTATTATGATTAGTATTAGGAAACCTAATGTAAATGTGTATAAACTAAATAAGGCAAACTCTGAAAGGACTATAGGGAGGAATAGATGATTTCACATTAGAGATTTTAAGTGTTCTCAATTAGGATACAACAAAGAAAATATTCAGTTAAGACAAAGGTTATCTTCTCACTATCACCCACTGTGACCTAATTAATATTTATAGTAAAATATTACCTATGAACCTTAAAATGACATATTTCAAGTGAAAAGACCACTCTCCCAAATATATCATACATTCAGCCATAAGAAGCCTTTCAATAAATTTAAATGGATTAGAATCATCCCAAGTATATTTTGTGTCTATATCAAAATAAATAAATAATATTTTAGATATATCTCCAAATATTGAATATTCAGATATACTTCTAAATAATCTATGCATTAAGAAGTAGAAAATATTTTGAACTGATAATGAAAATTCATGATAATAAAAAATTATGTATTGCCTCTAAACCAAGGCTTAGGTAACTACAACTTTTTATGGTTATATAAAAGAAGAAAGGACTAAAACCAATTACCTATAATTCATATCAAGAAGCTAGATAAATAAGGGCACAATAGTACTGGAGAGATGGCTCAGTGGTTCAGGGGCTTGCGTGCATAGCCTAGCAACCTGGGTTTGAATCCCGTGTCCACTTAGAGCCAGATGCAAAGTGGCAAACACATTTGAAGTTTGTTTGCAACATCAGCCATGACACACCTTATTGCCTTTCTCTGTCTCTCTTTTCTCTCTGCTGGCAAATAAGTAAATAAAAAGAGTTTTTTAAAAGAACAAAATAATCCCAAAAGAAGTACAGTGAAAGAAATAATATATAAAGTCAGATTTCAACAAAGTAAAAAAAAATCAAAATATTTAGAAAATTAAGAAGATCAAAGCTTGTTCTGGGAAATTTTCACCAAAACTTAAAAAAAATCCCTAGTGATGTGCAGCAAGAAAAAAGGAAAAGAATAGAAATAATCAGTGTGGGCAATAAACAATGAACTGTAAATCACAGGTTTCCAAAACAGTCAGCAGATCAAATCCTACTTTGGTTTGTTTCTTTAGTGCCCCAAGGTAAGAATAGACCAGATATTTCCTTTATTCAAAGTTTGTGCCCGAGGGAAAGAGATAAGGAAATGCAAAAAAAAAAAAAAAAAAAAAGTAAGAGCATAGAGCAGAGAACACCTGTGACTTCCAAAGCCAAAAAATTATTTGTCCATTAGAATATGTTATCACTGTTTCCTGCTATAAATACTACTGATATTAAAAAACAAGAAAATATGATTAACAATGTGAACTATAGCCAACAACCTTGACAAGTTAGATGGAATCAATTCACAGAAAAACACAAGTAGGGGCTGGAGAGACTGCTTAGTGGTTAAAATGCTTGTCTGCAAAGCTTAACAACTCAGGTTCAACTTTCCAGTACTAGCGTGAAGCCAGATTCACAAGGTGGCATATGCAACTGATGTTCATTTGCAAGGGCTGGAGTCCCTGGCACACCCGTTCTCTATGTCTGTCTCTCTTCTCTCTATCTCTTGCAAATAAATAAATAAATTTTAAAATATATAATTATCTATAATAGGCACATAGGATAAATTAGAAAATCTTAATGGTACTATACCTATTAAATAAATTGAATTAGATGTTGAAGAATTTTTATGAAGAAATTCCAGACCCTGAAAATCTGCTAATGAAAGAGATAGAACAATTAATGAAGAATCATGTGGACACCAGCAAGAGCACAGCAGGAAGCAGGTCCAGGCATCCTTGCCCACTCAGCTCATAAGGAAGATGCAAGCCAGTGCCTTATTTGGCAGAAGAATGAATTTCAGTGACGGAGGACAAAGTTGAGACAATAATAAACAGAGATACACACACAAAGAATTAAAATATTAAGGAACACAAAATATTTCTAAGAAGTGTTGGATGCATTCAACACTTCAATTGAGTATACCTTAGAATTCACTGAGTAGGAGTAAGTAGGAAAACACCAAGAGGAACTGTTGCAGTCAGTTTCACATTGTGGGGATGAACACCCAAACCAGACACAGTTTAGAGGAAAGGGGGATTTATTTCAAGCTTACAGATCCACGGGGAAGTTCCGTCAATGGCATAAAAAGCTGCTTACTTCCATATATCCAAGCAGAGAGAAAAAATATCACAGCCAGCAAACACCAAAAGTCTCAAAAATGAACCAGCAATAAACAGGACCCAGGCAGAGCTCAGACTGCTCTGCATACCTTTGGGTTGGAAATCAGATCAGTCCCCAAACACACCTTAGGGCTAGACACCAGGATCCATTCCTGGTGACACCTTTTCCAGCCAGGATACTGGAGATCCAAGTTACAAGCTTAATAAAACACCCGAGTCTATGGTAGACATATATTCATACTACCACAGTAATAAAATAATTATTCAAGAAAATCAGGTAGGAAACTGCCCAAACAAATTATCATGTAAACAGGAGGCACTGAGAACCCCAGATATACATTGTCATAATCAAGATGTCAAAATACAAAGTAGCCAGACATGGTGACACATGCCTTTAATCCCAGCACTCAGGAAACAAAGATAAGAGGTTTGCCATGAGTTCAAGGTCACCTTGAGACTGAATTCCAGGTCAGCCTGGACTAGAGCAATATCGTACCTCAAAACAACAACAACAACAACAACAACAATGAAAAGCAAAGTAAAGAAATAATATGTAAAGTTATCAGTCAAAAAGGCCAACTCACATACAAAAGCAAAAACATCAAAATAACTTCAGATATTTCATCAGCAACCCTAAAAGCTAGAAAAGCATGGGATAATACATTGCAAGTCCTGAAAGAAAACAACTTCCAACTAACAAAACTGTCCTTCAAAATTAATGGATAAATAAGGATATTCTAAGGCAAACACAAATCAAGACAATTCATTAATATAAACCTAAAGAAAACAGTTAAAGGAATATTATATAGGGGGAAGAAGAAAAACAATCACATCCGTAAGAACACAGGTAGCAATACTCCACATGAAAGACAAAGGGAAACAATGAAGATTTTGAAATTAATCAATCATGTTCAACAAAGAAAGCTGTCAAACTCTCAAAACTGACCAGGGAGATGAAAAATAATTGAAAATAACACAGTTAACCAGAACATCATCTAACAAAGTCCCAGACAAGACCTCTCTCAATAATGACTTTAAAAAGTAAATGAACTCAATGCACCAATGAAAAGACACAGACTGACTAGATGAAAAAACGTGACTCAACTTCTGTTGTCTCCAAGAAACACAACTGTCTAACAAAGACATTTACAAACTGAGCATCAAAATTTGGAAATCAACCTTCCAAGCAAATGGAAAATGAAAGCAGGAATAGCTATGCATTATATATATATATATATGACTTTAAACCAAAGCTAGTCAAAACAGATAATGAAGGCCACTACATATTAATAAAGGGAATGATTAATCAAGAAGAATATTCTCCCTCATATGCAGTTCCTAACCAGGGTGACTGTAAACTCTATACAGACCATTCGGGAAAAGTGAGAGTTTGTGGAAGAGGGGTAAGGAATGGGTGGGGAAGGGGATGACTTAAGCAGGAAGGTAAACCAAAAGTGGTTCAAAATCATAAAATCCTCACGTGCATACTGTAACCTATTGAGCAAGTAGTGGGTGTCATCTGACAAGAGGGGCCATGAATGGAAGGGGAGAGAGTCTAAGCCTGTGAAAAATTGATCAGTCTGGCAACTCCTGGTCCCAGTCACTGGCTCCTTACCTCACTGACCTGTTGACCAAAGTGACCCATGAGGTCTCAAAAACAAGACAGGATTCTGTAAAAGCTCTTGATTACCCACCCCAGGCCTGAGGCAAGATCCTACTGCTGAAGAAACCACAGAAGGACATCTATCAGTATTGAAAGACCTTGCAAGGTCCAGAATGGTAACCAGCCCCTAGATGGTTATTAGTGCAGTGCTGGGAGGGACTGCATAAGCTGCCAGGGGAAGCTGGTCAATGACAGATGGAGTAAACAGAGACCACTGACATGAAACGAAGTCTGCCACCAGGAGTAGGCTGAACATACTGCCTACTGGGAGAGAACAGCAAACCATGAAACAAGCACTTGTGCAATGGAGGAGCCAAAGCCTGGGGGAGGCAATCAACAGCTTTTAATTCAGCCAAATAATCCACTCAGAGAAGGGAAGCCCTTAACTGGAACTGGGGACTCGGAGCAAAATACACCAGGAACCAGAATCTTGGCCCCCCAAAGAGAAATGTACTATACAAGTGATTTACAAACAGCCACTAACAATAGAATCTGGCCAATTTGGAAATGTGCATCTAAATTAACCTATACTGATCTCACTCTCTGATGGAGATTCTGTTTCTGTTTTTCAGAATGCAGAGAGAGAGCTATGGATCTTCCAACCTTACCAACAAACCTCAGGCCTATAGCTGACATCCAGGCAAGAGATGAGCCACAACAGATCTTCCATGAAGGATCCATATAGAACCCCACAGAGAGTGGTGGGATAAGCAAGAGACCCACAACCACAGCCAGTCAGTCAACACAGGATAAGCCAGACAAACACCAACGTTTCAACACAACCTAAAGCAGTAGTACGGAGACCCCCTAAGACCTCAACAATAAAACAACCTTAATACTCACTGTGATGGTAATGTTTTGATGTCAACTTGACCTTTCAAGTAATCTTGGGTGGGTCTCTGAGGATGTTCACAGGAAGGCAGCCTCTCAGTAGGAGGCAGGATGTAAGGAAGCTCAAAGGAGGTAGAAGTAAACATCCTTTCCTGTGTGGGCAGGCAGGAAGGAAATACCTGCCCTGCCCACACAGGAAGCCATTAAGTCTGGGATGAGGTTAAGGTACCCCACCCTAAGGCTATATAAAGGGGAAGAAGTTCTCCTTGGCTCTCCTGTCTGCTGTTTTGTGTGTGGTGTTGGTGATGGGATTTTCTCTTTGCTTGGACTCGTGAAAGGGCCTCTTTCATTTTTATGGGACTTCCTCTGGATCTGTAGCTTGAATAAATCATTTCCTCCCATAAATTGTGCCTGGTTTGAAGATTCATCCCAGTGGCATGTGACTGACTATGACAAGTCTATAAGCCAAAACAAACCCTTTCCTCCAAAAGCTGCCTTGTGGTTGGGTTCATTGTGCAGCAACAAAATAGCTGACTATAACACTCACCCACCATGACTCAGGGAACTGAGTGGAAGAGGGGGCAGAAAGACTGTAAGAGCTATGTGGGGGGAGAACTCCCAGAGACATGGCCCCCCCTTAGTAACAACATACAAAGGGGGGGGAAGGAACCAGGCTGACTCCTAGGCTATCCATAACCCCCTACCACATGAACTGATCCAGACTACCCACAGAGAAGGATATCCAGCTGATTGGGGACAGGGAAGAGGGGAAATTGGGGAAATGGGGATATCAACACAGTATTTGCTCATTCAATGCATCTAATTATGGACAATAAAGAAAAAAATTTGGAAATCAACCTACCAAGCAAATGGAAACTGTAAGCAGGAAATAGCTATGATATATATATATATATATATATATATATATATATATATATATATATATATATATATATATTAGATGTTAAACCAAAGCTAGTCAAAACAAATAATGAGGGCCACTACATATTAATAAAGGGACTGATTAATCAAGAAGACATAGAAAGCCATAGATTATTACAGGATAACTTTAGTGCCTGTGGTGAGACACCTTCTAGCAAATTGTTAGTCAGAGAGGCCCCTCAGGCCACCAAAACATAACAGGTTATTGCCAAGGCTCTTGGTTACCTACCAGAACTAGATGATCAGCCCATACTGCTGAAGACATTACATGTTTGGACTGTAGGACACTGAGAAAACATGCTGGAGCTGAGCTGGAAGCTTCTTCCCTGTCGGCTAGCTGTCACAATGCTGGAAAGGCCTATGCAGTTTGTTGGGGGAGAAAAGTCAGTACCCTGCAAACTTTATGGCTGACCAGCCAGGCCAAACATACCAACTGGTACAATGGTGGCATGTCTATTATGAGGGAAAACAACTGCTCTCTGAATGGATTTAAGGCTCACTTCATGGGAAGGAATTCTTGTCTGGTACTGAAAACTCATCATGGGGAAACTACTATTGTTTTCTGGCTAAAAGCATGAATTTTGCCTACGAAACTGCCCTCTAAATGTTTATGTTTATGCCATATGTTATTGCTACTCTCATTTTGGTTAGAGAAGCTTCTCTTTTCAGATGGCAGTAGGTGACCACTGGGGAGACTCAATACTCAATAAAGTGATAAGAAGTGACAGTGGAGTGTTTTGTACTGAGTGAGATATCTCTATCACACCCTCCAGGCTCATGGATGATTCTAGAAGAGGTGGTATAAAGAATGTAAGAGCCAAAGGAAGGGGAGGAATGCTCACAATGCTGTCTTCCAGACACAGAATGGACTTCATATTCATGATCTCATAGTGGCTGATGCTACCTACACAATACCTGCATAATAGGAGGGAAAAATGATATCAAAATAGGAGAGAGACTAGTTGGAAAGAAGGGATTCAGTGAAAAGTGTATAGTTCCCCTATAGGGGTACAGCAAGTGTGTTGGAAGGGGATTATGACCAAAATATATTGTCTATATGTATATAGGGTGTCAATATATTTTTTTCAAAAATAAGACAGAAATTTTAACAAAATATCTGCACTAAATACTGAGGCCCCAAATTTCATAAAACAAACATTAAAAGGCATAAAAGTTCATATAGGTCCTGGCACAATAATAGTGAGAGACTTTAATACCCCACCTTACATATTTAGATAGATCTTCCAAGCTAGAAATCAACAAAGATACTTCAGAGTAAAATTATAGCATACACCAGCTAGATTTAATTGGTATCTGCATAACATTCCATCAGAGATAGGAAAAAGAATTTTATCATGGAAATTACTCCAAAATTGATCACATTATAGATCACAAATCAAACCTCAATACAAAAAATTGAGATAACTCCTTGTACCCTATCAGACCATATTAGAATAAAGATAGAAATAATCAACAGAAATTTCAATAACTGTACAAATACTTAAAGACTGAACACTGAACTATCGAATGAAGAGTAGATTGGTGAAAAAACTGAGGAGGAAATTTTTTATTTCTTGAAATTAACAACACATCCTAACAGATCCTCTAGGATCCAATCAAGACAGTCCTAAGAGGTAAGTGTCATGGTTTCATGCAGGTGTCCCCCACAAACAAATGAATGTGTTCTGATTGATTGATCCTCAGCTGATGGCAATTTGCAACCTAGCTAGAGATGTGTTGTCAGGGCTGGGCTTATGCGGTTATAAGCCAGCTTCCCTTTGCCAGTGTTTGGCATACCTTCCTGCCACTGTTTGCAGTGTTGTGGTAGAGGTGATTTCCACCCCTCTGCTCATGCCATCGTTTTCCCTGCCAGGATGGAGTCTCCCCACAAGTCCATAAGCCAAATAAACCCATTCCTCCACAAGCCGCTTTGTTTTGGTTCTTTCTGTGCAGCAACTAGAAAGCTGACTGCAACAGTTTTGGTACCAGGAGTGGGGTCATCTCTTGCTGCTAGAACCCTGATTCTGTGGCTTTGGGCCTTTTGGAAGTGATCTGCAGAAGGAATGTGGAAGGATTTGAAATCTCATCCTAAGAGATGCCTCACAGTGGTGTGAGCACAGCTTCATGGACCATTCTGATCAGAGTTGAAGAATTATGGATTGTGAGGTTTGGCTTACTAGGGTGAGAAAGAACTTTGTCAGGACTGTGGAAGAAGCAGTTTGTGTGAAAGGCTTGCTGCATTCTGCCTGCCGTGTCCTGGGAACCTGTGCAGGGTTGTTTTACGTAAAGATGGACTGGTGTGAGCAGATGGAGATGGAACAGAAAGAAGATCTTTGGGCTGAAACTGCTGCCCATTCACCTGCAATTGTTTGAGAGATAGATAATAACCATTGAGATTGGGCCAGCTGCTCTGCATTGGAACAACTGGAAGAATGTGGACTCTTTGAAATAAGGGTCCTGAATACTTTGTTCCCCCTGGATTAACAAGTTGGTCACCCACCTGGCTCTGTGGTGTAGAACAAATGCCGGAAGAGAGGGTCATTGGATTTGCAACACAGTTTTGTTTTTGAAAAACAGCCATTGGCAATGTGAAGCAGGTGTTCTAGATTGCCTGCATGGAAGCCCCGATGGAGGCACGAGGATGAACTGTGGGTTGCAATGGAGACCCAATAAGATGCCATGACTATTGATGGCTGCCAAGGCAAGCTGCCAGCACCAGATGAAGTTTTCCTGGACTGTGAGTAGCTGAGCTGGAGGGGTGGAATTGAATCTCCAAGAGACTTGTTCAAATGCAGGATCATTGAGCTTGGAGTTAGAGATTGATGGTGTCCTGCTTGTTTTAAATCTTGTATTGGTTCAATCTGTTTTTGATGTGCCTCATGTTTTGCAGTGTGAATGTTCTGTGCCATTATGGGTTTATCTTTTAGTATTATGGCTCAGTTGAAAGCTGTGGGGACTTAGCAGTTGAGCTGAACACATTGTATTTACATCATGTATGATTATTAGTTTGTGGGGGCCATTGGTGGACTGTCATCTTTTGATCCAAGTGTCCCCCACAAACAAATGAATGTGTTCTGATTGATCGATCCTTAGCTAATGGCAGATTGGGTTTTATAACCTTGCTGGAGCTGTGTTGTCAGGGGTAGGCTTATGGGGTTATAAACCAGCTTCCCCTTGCCAGTGTTTGGCACACCTTCCTGCCACTATTTCCAGTGCTGTGGCAGAGGTGATGTCCAGCCCTCTTCTCATGCCATTGTTTTCCCTGCCAGGATGGAGTCTCCCCTCAAGTCCACAAGCCAAATAAACCCATTCCTCCACAAGCCACTTTTGTTTGGGTTCTTTCTGTGTAGCAACTAGAAAGCTGACTGCAACAGTAAGTTAATAATTCTAAGTCCTCACGTTAAAATTCAGAGAGCCAGGCATGGTTGCACACGTCTTTCATCCCAGCACTCAGAAGGAAGAGGTAGGAGGATCACTGTGAGTTTGAGTGCAGCCTTGGCTACAGAGTTAGTTTCAGGACAGCATGGGCTAGAGAAAGACCTTACCTTGAAAAAAAATTAAGAAATTTTTTGGGCTTGGAAAGACCACTCAGCAGTTAAAGGCACTTGCACGCCAAGACTGACTGCTCAATTTCGATTCCCCAATACCCATGTAAAGCCAGTACACAAAGTGATGCATGCATCTGGAATTTGTTTGCTGTTGCAGGAGATCCTGAAATGCCCATTCTCTTTCTGTTTGCATCTTTCTCTTTCTCTCAAATAATTAAATAAACTATTTTTAAAAATTCAGAGAGAGACTTCAAATAAACAATTAAATGGTAAAACTGAAGGTGCTAGAAAAACAACAAGAAGGAAAAATTCCCAAACTAATAAGCAGCAAGAATTAGTAGAGATTAGGGCACAAATTAATGGAATGCATACTAAAAGAATCATACACAAAATTAATCAGAGCTGGTCCTTTGAAAAATTAATAAGATTGACAAACCCCTAGCCAAACTAATCAAAAGGGATAGAAGGCTCAAATAAATAAAATTAGAGACAAAAAAGGTACTGTTACAACAAGCCTCAAAGATATCTGCAAAATAATTAGAAATAGTATGAGACTCTATATTCCAAACATCTGGAAAACATAGATGAAATGAATAAATTTCTTAATGTATAACCCACCAAAAGTAAAGCTAAAAGATATAATTAATTTATAAAGATCTATTATTAGTGATGAGATTTAAGCAGTAATTTAATGTCTCCTAAAAATAAAGTATCTAAGTATATACCTCAGTAAGGATGTGAAAGTCCTTTACAAAGGAAACATGAAGATACTGATAAAAGAAATAAAGATACCATGATCATGAATTGGCAGATTCAGTTTCATGAAGATGACTATATTATGAAAAGTAATCTACAGTTACAATGCAATTCCCATCAAACTTCCAATGACATTCTTCTCAAAACTAGAAAAAAACCCAACTTAACAATTCATATAGAAACACAAAAGGCAACACATAGACATAACAAACGTAAGCAGAAATAACACTGCTGGAACTATCACAATTCCTGATCTAAAATTATACTGTAGATCCATAGTGACAAAGATAGTGTGGTACTGGCACAAAAATGACATATAGGCCAATGGAATAAAATGGAAGACCCCTAAATAAACCAACACAGCTATGGTGACCAAATTTTTGGCAAAGGCTTCACAAACCTACATTGGAGAAAAGACAGCCTAGTCAATAATAGCTGGTGCTAGCAAAACTGGATAGCCATCTTCAGAAAGAAAATAGATCTTCATCTCTCATCTGACACAAAGATAAATTCAAACTGGCCAAAGACTTTAATGTAAAACTAGAATGCTGAAAATACTAGAGAAAAACATAGGCAATACACTGAAACTTATAGCATAGAAAAGAACTTTCTGAAAAGGATTCCAATAGCACATTGGATAGTTCCAAGAATCAACAATTTACCACAGGAAATTATAATGTTTCTGTGAAGCAAATGTGAATAGAAAAAAAGGTGAATGTTCAGCAGAGGGAATATAAAGCTTACAGAATGGAAGAAAATCTTTGCCAGCTACTCCTCAGACAGGGAATTGATATCTAGAATACATACAGAATGTAAACATCCACAAAGCTTGTCAATCAATAACTGTGCTAATGAAATGAACAGTTCCCAGAACAAGAAACAGAAATGGCCTACAGAATTTTACAAACATGTTCAACATCCTTAGCCATCAGGAAAATGCAAATCATAATCACTTGGAGATTTCATTTCACCCCGGTCAGAATGGTGGGAAGAGGTGAACCATTATTTACTGTTTGTGGGAGTGTAAACTGGTGCCACTACTATGGAAATCAGTTTGGAGGTTTCCCCAAAAAACTAAAAGTTGAATAATCATTTGACCCACTATACCACTCCTGGGCATATATTCAAAGGGAAATATATCCTTGCATGGACATACATGCTCACACATGTTCATTGCTGTTCTACTCACAATACTATTATTAAGAAAAGGAATCAACCTAGATGTCTGTCAACTGATGATTGAATAATGAAAACAAAGTACATATACACAATGGAATTTGACTCATTTATAAATATAAATTAAATTATGAAAAATTTCAGGAAAGTGGATGAAATTGGAAAAAATGTACAAAGTAAGGTAACCTAGCCCCAGAAATACAAATAAATTATATGCTCTCTCTTAAATGCATATCCTACCCTTTAATTTTTGTATACATGTAAATAATAAATATGAGAGTGGATTTAGATGATGAATTGATATTGGAGATCACAATGAGGGAATAAGAGGTAACATACAAAAGGAAAGATGTAGACTTCCGGGGAAGATGGCTGACTAGCAGACACGCCGTACACCTCGGGAAATAAGGGCCAGAGTTTTCAGCAGGGATCCAGGTCGTGGACACAAGCTGCTCCCACGCGCTGAATTCCAGACACCTCCGAGCACAGAATCCTCACGACTGGAAGCCACCAGTGTGGACCAGCGCTCGCAGGAGGCAGTGAGTCATCCAGGCAGGCTGTGGCAGAACAGCTTCTGCCCGCCGGCAGCCTGAGGCTTTCATTCTGCTTTCCTTGTGTTTTGGTCCCCATCCTCCCGCCCTCTGTCTATCCCGCCCATCCTGGGCGCTTGCTTGTCTTTCTTTTTCAACTTTTTGTTGTTTTCTTTTTTTTATTTCTTATATTAATATTCTTTCTCCATCGGCCTCTGTATGTAAACCCTCCCTCCCCCCGCCCTCGAGCATACAGGGCGTCTGCTCCGCCTCTCCCCCCTCGCTGCACAGCTTTCTTGTTTATTTCCTTTCTCTTTCACCCGTTCGATGGGGCCTCCTTCGTAGCCCCTCAGCCCGCCATCCGGCCCCCAGTGCATCTTCCCCACCCCTCCCCCTCGCTACTAGGTTTTCTTGTTTATTTTGGTTTTTAATCCTTTTTTTCTTTTCTTTCTCTTTCACCGGTTATTTATTTTTTTATTTTTACTTAATTTTATTTCTTTTTTTTTCTTTTCTTTCTCTGCCGCCTTCCAAACTGGTCCAGGGATTCTTACGTAGCCCCTTCCCCTGACCTCCAGCTTCCAACGCATCTGCCCAGCTCCTTTTCTGTGCTTGAGGAACCCATCAGCCCATCTATCTGGGCCCAGAGATCCCAACAACACTAGTTCTAGGGATCTCAGCAGCCTCACCGCCCCTCCCCCTGCCGACCCCAGACCCTGGGACTGCAGACTTCTGTGGGCCTGTTACACTGGCCTGCCTAATCTGGTGGCCCCACCCCCCATACCCATGACATCTGGGGGTACGCTACCCTTCCCCACAACCACCAACCCCCTCAGCCCGGACAACTGAACCCGCCCCACTGCCCACTGTGCTCTGCCATCCCCCATGCCCACCGACCCCTGCAGATATCTCAAAGGCATCCCGCCAATCACCTCAAGTGGAATCGAATAGGGCAGACCTCAAAGCAAGTATATTACACCAGCTGAGGAAACTGCACCAAATGACAACAACAAGACTACTAAAGAGAGAGAGCAGAAGCAAGACCAGGATGACATGACTCTAAACCCCGATCATACTGGCACAGATCCTAAGGAGAACTTAATGATAGTCATGCAAGAAAAGATAGACCAACATATTGAATGGGTACAAAGTCAGCTCATTAGTTTTGCCACCAGGCTTACTATATTAGAGGAGAACCAAATGGACGTCAGAAGAGATATATCAAGCCAGCAAACTGAAGGTATCAAAAACCAGCTGTCCAAATTAACCAAAGACATCTGTAAATATAACAATGACTGTCAGGAAGAAGTAATTAAATCAAACCTTGAAATAAAATCACATCTGAACAGGATGATAGAAGCAACCCAGAAAGATGTTATAGAAAACAAAAACCACATTGAAATAATAAGAACATCCCTAGAATCTCTTACCAACAGGATCAATCACTGGGAAAACAGAACCTCAGACATGGAAGACAGAACAGAGGAGAATTCAAGGGAAAACAGAACCTTGACAAAATTCAAAAGAGCAAGTGAACAAGACTCAAGGGAAATGTGGGATACCATAAAAAGACCTAATTTCAGGATCATGGGGATCCTGGAAGGAGAAGAAAACCAAACAAGGGGCATAGAAAATATTTTCAACAGAATTATTCAAGAAAACTTTCCATACGTGGCAAGAGATAGTCATGTACAACCAAAAGAGATACGGAGGACCCCAAACAAATTGGATCAAAGGAGGAACACCCCAAGACACATCTTAGTTACAATGCCAAACTTTGAGGATAAAGAGAGAGTCCTTAGAGCAAAGAGAGAAAGGAAACTCACATATAAAGGAAAACCCATCAGAATAACATCAGACTTCTCCATAGAAACTTTAAAAGCCAGGCGAGCTTGGAACAAAGCAATTCTAGGCCTAAAGAAGAATGGATTCCAACCTAGACTACTCTACCCAGCAAAGTTATCCATCATAATTGATGGAGGAATTAAAGTATTCCACAAGACTAATCAGCTTTACAATTACTTGAGCACAAAGCCAAAACTTCAAAAGGTACTTCATGAGATATCCCTTGCAGACAACACAAATAACCGAACCCAGGAAAGGAACAGAGAAAAAACAAGGTAACACAAAATAGATAGCAGCAACAGCTCAGATACCAACCTCCATATTCTCTACAACGTGGCAAACCTCACAGTTGTAACTTTGAATGTAAATGGACTCAACTCTCCTATAAAAAGACACAAGATAGCAGGTTGGATCAGGAAAATGGACCCTTCCATCTGTTGCCTTCAAGAAACACACTTTATCACTAAAGACAGTAACCTACTGAGAGTAAAAGGGTGGAAAACAATTTTCCAGGCATGGGGGAAGAATAAAAATGCAGGTGTGGCTACTCTGATATCTGACAAAATAGACATTAAGCCAACAGCAATAAAAAAAGATGATGAAGGCCATTTCCTACTCGTCAAGAGAACGATACAGCAAGAAGACATCACTACACTAAATATGTATGCACCAAATACAAGGGCCCCTCAGGTCATTAGGCATAAATTACTCAAAAGCAAAGCAGATATAGATGCCAACGCCATCATAGTAGGAGACTTTAACATTCAACTGTCATCCCTAGACAGATCGTACAAACAACAGACAAGCAGGGAAAACAAGCTGCTAAATGGCATCATAGACAAACTAGGGATAACAGACATCTACAGAACATTTCACCCCAAGGACACAGATTCCACATTCTTCTCAGCGGCGCATGGAACTTTTTCCAAAATTGACCATATACTAGGTCATAAATCATCCCTCAGCAAATTCAGAAAGATCAATGTAATCCCCTGCTTCATATCAGACCACAACACATTAAAGCTAGAAATTAACAATGGGAGAGGATCCAAAAATTTCAATAGATATTGGCGACTGAACAACTCACTTCTGAACAATGAATGGGTCAAACAAGAAATCAGACAGGAAATCCAGAACTTCCTAGAAACAAATGATAATGAGGATACATCCTTTCAGAATTTGTGGGACACAATGAAGGCAGTTCTAAGGGGAAAATCCATTGCTCTAAATGCCTTGAAAACAAAGACAGAGAGGTCTCAAATCAACCAACTATCCTCATACCTAAGGTCATTAGAACAGATGGAAAAATCCAACCCTAGGAACTCGAGACACAAGGAAATAATTAAGATCAGAGCTGAGATTAATGACTTGGAAACAAAGAAAACGTTTGAAAAAATAGACAAATCAAAGAGTTCGTTCTTTGAAAAAGTCAATAAGATTGACAAACCCTTGGCCAACTTAAACAAAAAAACTGAGAAGGCCCAAATTAACAAAATAAAAAATGAAAAAGGTGAGATCACAACAGATCCTGAAGAGATTGGATGTATCATCAGGTCATACTTCCAAAAACCTCTACTCTACAAAATTAGAGAACCTGGAAGAAATGGATAAATTCCTGGACACCTACCAACTTCCAAAGCTTAGACCAGAGCAGATAAAGACCCTAAACAATCTGATAACAATCACAGAGATTGAATCGGTAATCAAGAACTTCCCGAAATGGAAAAACCCAGGTCCAGATGGTTTCTCAGCTGAATTCTACCAAACCATCATAGAACTGAAACCTCTCTTTTTGAAGCTTGTCAGGGACATAGAAAAAGAGGGTAGGCTCCCAAACTCCTTTTATGAAGCTACCATCTCCCTAATTCCCAAACCAGGCAAGGATGTAACAAAGAAATAAAACTACAGACCCATATCCCTGATGAACTTGGATGCAAAAATCCTAAACAAAATCCTAGCAAACCGAATACAAACCCACATCAAGTCTATAATTCACCCTGATCAAGTCGGCTTCATCCCAGGGATGCAGGGATGGTTCAACATATGCAAATCGATAAATATAATTCACCACATTAACAAACTCAACAGCAAAAACCACATGGTCATCTCAGTTGATGCTGAGAAGGCTTTTGACAAAATTCAACACCACTTCATGTTCAAAACCCTGGAAAGAATGGGCATAGATGGACTATACCTCAAAATGATAAAGTCAATATACAGATCTCCTAAAGCACAAATCATCTTCAATGCGGAAAGACTCAAGGAGTTCCCCGTCAACTCAGGAACAAGACAGGGATGTCCACTCTCACCACTGCTATTTAACATAGTGCTTAAAGTTCTAGCCCAAGCAATAAGACAAGAGAACAGCATAAAAGGGATACAAATCAGAGAGGAAGAAGTCAAACTATCCCTCTTTGCAGATGACATGATCTTATATATATATCAGATCCAAAGAACAGTATAAGTAATCTCCTGAAGGTGATCAATACCTTCAGCAGAGTGGCAGGATACATTATTAACAAACAAAAATCAGTAGCCTGGGGGCGGAGCAAGATGGTGACCGAGTAACAACGTCGCCAGGACTCTGTGGAAAGGTTTGACCCCCTCAACTGGTATCCAGGCTTTGGACACCGGGCCGAACCCACGTTCGGACTCTCCCTCCCTCCCGAACCCCTGGGCTGCAGCAGACGGGGTTCGCGAGCAGCTCTCTGCTCCCCTGTGGAGCAGAGGGCCGAGCCCTCACCCCCCACTAGCTCCCGCCATTATCCCCTGGGGCGGATTCCAGGCTCTCCGCCGGAGGTTTCATTGCAGGACTGAGACCCGGGCACCCGGCCTCTCCTCGGCATCGGCTTGGGGTCCACAGCAGGGTTCCCCAGCAGATCTCAGCTCTGCAGGAGAACACAGAGTGGGCTGGGCCACGAGGTTTGGGGTCTGTCTGCAATAAAGGCCCAAGTTTGGGGCCGCCCAGACGCTCCCCAGCTTCAAAACCGCCGCGGGTTCCCGGCAGCTCTCCGCTCTGCAGGGGAGCACAGAACGGGCTGCGCTTAGTGCACCCAGGGCGCAAGCCTCTGTCCCCTCGCGCGGGTTCAGATCCCTGGCGCCAGTTCAGAGGCTTCCCTGCGGGTGCTGCCGGTCCTCAGAGGCGGTCTTCCCCACCTTCTGAGAGGGGAGGTTTGGGGCCGCCCAGCCTCGCCTCAGCTTCAGAACTTCTGCAGGTTCCCGGCAGCTCTCGGCTCTGCAGGGGAGCCAGCAGCTGTGCCCTCCCTCTGCACCTCAGGCTCCACCTTTATCCCATCGTGGCAGATTCCTGGTACTTCGCGCCAACTGAGAGGCTTCCCTGTGGGAGCAGCTGGTCCTCAGAGGCGGTCCCCTCCACTTTCTGAGAGGGGAAAGAGTGACTCTCCACGGAGGTTGGGGGTCTGTCTGCAATACAGGCCCAGGTTTGGGGCCGCCCAGCCTCTCACCAGCTTCGGGACCACTGACCCCCACTTCTCTATCTGGGCATGGGCAGAAGCCAAAGGAAAAACGCAACTTCCCAAATCAGGGCCGCTAGTCCCATTATGGAACACGAAACTGGAAAGGAGGTGGAAGAAGCTCATACAGAATTGCAGAGAGAGAACATTATGACTCCTGACCACA